>JAIGNY010000395.1:1390000-1527500 GCA_020152595.1 Chiridota heheva
ATAGAGGTGTAATTTGAGAGTTGGCCTTGACTTGGTTGTGGAGATTGATGAAGAGATTAGGATGAGTTTGAGCTTTGTGATGAGTGGAGAGGCCCAGGTGGACAGAAGGGAGGGGGTGGCCCAAGAGGAAAAGTGGGCCAGGAGAAGGTGCCGGGAGTGGTGGGGTTGATGCCGAGATGGAAGAGGTCTGATTTAATGCGTAAGCTGAAGGGAGGGAATAGGGTTTTAGTTCTATCAAAAAGGGTGAAGAAATTGGGGTACCTAATGAGGTTGTGGACAGAGTTCTGGGTGTCGGTGAGGACCCTAAAAGCATAGGATAGGCTAAGCTTTCTACATCTAAGTAGAAAGGGGGGTTGTTGGCTTTAACATGAAGGCTGGTGATTGGGGAGGTCCTGTAAGCACTGTGATTACCGAGGATTATGTATGTAGTAATGAAGCTAGTAGGCGCAGTTGATTTCATATTATCTGAGATTCGAAGGAATTGCACCTATCATTTCCTTTGTTTTATATTTTCATAACATTTACAACAAACCTTTAAATATCTTGGGAGTTGTCCCAGATATTTAGACAAACAAAAGTTCAAGTTTACTACCTCCCCCAGTAACTCAGAAAACATATGGAAGCACTATTTATAACTAAAAAACTCTTTTAGTTCTATCCAAGGGAGGGAGGCCCTGACTTGTCTATGTCAATACAAAATTGGATTATTACATAGCATCCTTTAAGCATGATTCATTTTTTTTTTTAAATTCTGCCAAAAAGTGGGGACCAAGTCTCCCTGTACCCCAGGAATGACAGCCCTGCCAATGAGACAATCCTTGCAAAAAACAACTTTCCCAGAACACAAACCATGCAGGCAAGAAAGAAGTAAATCACACACCTTTCTGTTGATTCGACCATCACAATCCTTATCCACTCTGGAAAATGACCTCTTGTAGAGCGCTTTTCTTTGAGGTGTGACACGACAAAACTTAAGGAGGTATTCTACTGGACTCATGCCCTCCAGGTCACGTATGTCC
This sequence comes from Chiridota heheva, assembly GCA_020152595.1. NCBI lineage: Eukaryota > Metazoa > Echinodermata > Holothuroidea > Apodida > Chiridotidae > Chiridota > Chiridota heheva. The sequence goes on from JAIGNY010000395.1 coordinate 1,391,020, forward strand.
ATTGGCATTTCAAATCTTCCTGCTCGTCGGGAAAGAACAATACGACAGTTGATCCAAGTCAATGTTGAATCCTTCTGTGAGTAAAATGAAAACAAATCAATCATAAAAGACATATTTCAATAATTCCCGGCACAATCAATTGTGTCTACACTAAACAATTGCAAAAGTACAAACTTTAGTAAAGTTAGGTGATATTTGTTTAATATGAAATCTTTTTTATGTGGCACCCCAACATCAAATCCCCATCATGGGAATTGCAAATGTAGTTGGGATTTTCCAATTGTTTTATGAGGATTAACTGCCTAAGGGTTGGTGTGTGGAGATGGAAGACTCTATGCAGAAGTGGGGTTATGACATTAACGATGACAAGTTGTCATCAACACTTATGTGACTGCAGATAGAACAGAACATTTTTATGTCTGCTGCCAGAGCCTTGCGAGAGAGACGATCTTGAAACTTTCAACCCATGTGCCAGAACCCGTGTTATGCAGTGACTGAGGAAGGTGTAGCAACACGAGAAGAAGACGATAAGGTTTAACAACCCTTCATGTCTTTCAAACAAACAAATCTTGTTCATTCACAACCTTCAATGCAGATCCTGTCACGGTGGATTCTTGCCCCTCTCCTTACATTAAGATTAAACCTCATGCTTCAATCTACATAAGCTTGTCAGATTTTGCACTTTGCTTTCATTCATGAACGTGCCCTTCCTGTAGTTTACTTTCCCTAAAGAAACACACCCTTAAAGGGATACAAAAATAAAAATAATTTAATTCATACACATTTGTTTAAGAAGAGTTTTGATATTGTCTTTTTCTCCGAGTAGTTGAAAAATAAAGACCTTTAAAAAAATAATTGCAAGAATGCTGTATATATTATCGGTTAACAAACTGCAATTAGTGACATTACTCATATCTTAAAGTTGCATTTGAGATGCTAAAATATTACAATTAGTATAAAAGTTAAATATTCAGTTATGTAGATATTTTGATTTTGTTGATAAGAAATATGGGATATCCACTTCTTTAGCAGCTGGCATCTTCATAATGGACGTATTACAGCATGGATTGGCTTCTAGTAATACTACAGATGCCTAGAACTTAACTAAAAGTGACAACTCAGCAGGGGACATGTAAATCACCAAATTAAAATTTTAACTCAGATGACTCTATGCTTCAAATTAAAGGATCAAAGTCCATCTTAAATAAAAGAGGACTTCAAAAAGAAACAAAATGGTGAAGAAAGCATTCAGAAGTGTTTTTTTGTTAAGTACACATTTAGATTTAAAGTTTGGTATCATTTGTGTAGAATTGACTGAAAGCAGACTAGTTATGATGTCACAGCCTCAGAATCCTTAAAGTCTTTATGTACTCTATCATAGATTGTCCTGTAATTGTGTGGCTTACAAACCACTGGATGTCAAGAAAGCAGTAAAACAATCTAATAAGGGTATTTATATATAACATACTGTACCACTTGAAGAATGAAATTTCTTTGAAATACATCAAAAATTGTTAAGAATATGAGGATGAGGGAACCAACCTTATAGAGTCCTTTCTACACAGATAAGAACTTTAAACTTAAATAAATCCTTAATGGAATAAGATTTCTGAATGTTTTCTGCACCATTTTAATTCTTTTAAAATCCTTTTTTGCATAAGAAAAACTTGCTTGACCACTGAATTAATCCTTTAAAGTCAAATAAACCAAGAAAATTAAATGGAATGAACAGCTTGCTTTATTAAAATGGTTACTACGTTGAAAGGTGTGAATGCGTTGCGTGGTCAAGGCCATGTTACACCAATAATTGCTGATCAAGAAGTCAAACAAGTGTCACAGCTTAAATTATATTTAAAGAAGTTAAAGAAGAGCAGAGTTTCACACAAAATACATTGGGTGGATTAAAACACCCAGGTGTTGAAGTCACCAAGTTAATGGTACTAAATGTTATGACTTGGCTGTCAGGTTGCTTGCAAGAGCAGATAATGGAAACAAAAATATCATGTTCAAGTAGCAGAAATACACACAGACTTTTTGACATGGTGCCAAATTGTCAAATATATTGATTGCTCTTTGCATTGCACTTGAGTAAGAGTACAAGCCCTACTTGTCACGAGGGGTGAACAACCATGTACTACTTTTCCTCATTTTCTCTTGTTTGTGTGCCCTAGCTTACGTATGGTTCTTTTCTCATGGTTCTTTTCTCATTTGGCTTTCTCTGTTCATTAAATGAATGAAATGGCAACTTTTACTCTTGCCCCGGATCTCTTACAGAACATTTATAGCTTGCAGCAAGCTTGCAACAAGCTAGTATTTCGAACAAATTAGGCAAGCTTACTAGCTTGCACAATCTAACATTAGCTTGTGCAAGCTAGCAAAATATTTTTTCAGAATATTTGCAGCATGATTTTTAGGATTTTATATTGCTCTTAACCTGGTAATTTTTTTGTATATTTCTTAAAGTCAACAGGTTGATTTTTGAATTGGAAAACAACTGATTGAATATCCTAAATCAAAATGCAAAATGTATCTTTCTTTTTTCCCCAGGACCTGAGAATTTTGCAGTAACATGGACTCATACTTTTTGGGGGGCAAAACGATACTTTTTCCCCCAGCATTTCATCTGGGCCTTGCCCCCTCCCCCATTTTACAACATTTTGAAATCTATTGCATCAATTTGTGAATTTTTATGCAACTTAATTGTGTTATGCATTATAAGGAAATTTTAGAATTTTCTTTTGTAAATCCTTTGTGTTTTTAAACAATGATCCAAAAGTTTTTCAATTAATTACCACACTTTTACACAAATTCCAGCAAGACCATGATTTTCAGCGAAGAAATTTAAAGAATTCCATCAAGATTTTGTGTACTGTGAAAGATGATATGGCTAAATATTGTTATTCAGTTTTGTTTCAACTTTTGATTTTCAACTTTAAAAGTGGTTTATTTTAACTTCGAAATTTAATATCTGAAAAGATGTTTATACATTTTAAATTGGAAAACAGAACTAAAAAGAAATCAAAACTTTCCTTTCCTAAGGATCAGTGAATTTCGAAGCAAGAAATTACTTTGCTTGCTTAATGATAATGGGTATATGAAAGATGCGCAGCTATACATTGTTTTAAATTTTGCTTTCAACTTTGAAAGTGGCATAATATTTTACTAAAATCTAATATCTGAAAAGATGTTATACTTTTTACACTGGATATTAGAACTGATTTAATTTGTCTGAAAAGAAATGAAAACTTTTGTTTCCTTTTCTTTAAGCCTGTAAATTTTGAAGCAACAAATTATTTTGGTTGTTTTACAATGGATATGTGAAAGATAATATAAGTTAACATTGTTTTGATTTCCACTTTTGAATTTCAAATATAAAAGTGGTATTTTCAACTATCATTTTAATATCTGGAAAGTTTTTTTTTAATACATTTTAATTCTAAAATAAATGTAAGAAAATGACTAGTGTTAGGTGCTTGATTCATTGGGTAGCAATATCCATTCCTGTGTTTGCCAACAATCTTTATCAGCCTTCACACTTTTAGATTTAAGGTGGATTTGCATCTATTCTTAAGGGAAGCATCTATATAATTCTACGAAGTTGTTGTTTTTTGCATGTGTTCGATTCTTAGTAAGACCTTGATTTTTCTCTTTTTCATACTAAAAGAACCATAAGTAGGTTTACAATACATTCCAAAAGGATTGATTGGTTTACTTTTCATAGAAAGTGTGTCAACAATCAGCCATGTGTCTGCACAGTTGCGACGAGTGTGAGTGAACACACAATTACAATGACGGGGTCGTCGCCTGCGTATTCGGTTATGATAGTACCAATGCTATCACGAAACTCTTAATACGACCCGAATGAGAACACAGGTACGACGTACGGACAGACATAACATCGACAACCAAGTCAATGTCCACAGCCTTTAATAGCCAGTTGTGGTGCACTGGCGTGTCTACCCAACCCAGGCTTGAACCCAGGGCCTCGTGGTCGGTAGACAAGTATGATAACCGCTACATCACAGTAAGTAGACAGTTAGTGTGTGTGTCTGCACAGTTATCTTGTTTATTCTATCATATACTGTATCTTAAAGATATATCTTAGCTCATGTATCTGGGTTATTCCTTCTTCTTTGTTGTACTTGAAATAAAGTTCTTTACAAATGACATCAATTGATAACTTGAATGCTTTGTTAGGTTTACTCAATAAGACTGAGGTAAGCGAGAGAGAGAGAGAGAGTTGAACACACAATTACAATGACGGGGTCGTCGCCTGCGTATTCGGTTATGATAGTACAAATGCTATCACGAAACGCTTAATACGACCCGGACGAGAACACAGGTACGACGTACGGACAGACATAACATCGACAACCAAGTCAATGGCCACGGACTTTGATAACCAGTTGTGGTGCACTGGCTATAACAGAACATTACAAAGTATAAACAAAATGTAAGACAAATATCAATGTTACTTACTGCCTATATTATTTTGTAAAATTGTCAAGAAATAGATACGACTTTAAACTGTATTAAACATACATGGAAATCTTATTCACTTCCACGAAGTTTTAAGTAGTCACAATTTTTTGTTGAAAGAATCTTTTCTTTGTGATGCAGACAGGAAATAGCTTAAATTACAAGAAATACTTTATTAAAGTAAGAGAGTGTCTTGCTTACTCAGTTAGATATTCTATAATTTAACACCCTCTCCCACCCATTATTATTTTCTGAGGTAAGCCACTGCCTGGACACCTTTATGTTACTTCAACTTTCAGTATTTGAGTTCATTGTACTATGACAATTCTTGTGAAGTACATGTACTTAGGAACATTAGAGTTCTGTGAATGCAAAATGTGTGAGTAAAGTCACCAAAATTGAGTCAGTTATTATAACTTACAATGCAATGTTGTTTGGCTTTGTTATTTGACGTCAAACATACACACAATTTACGAGTCAAAATAATTCAATGAACTCAATTGATTAAACTTCTAAATGCCAAGGCAGTAGATTACCTTAGTTTTTTAAAGTTATCTCAACGTGTTGGGTTTGACAGTGTACTTCCGAGGTGGTGTGCATACTGGATCATCTTGTATGAAATAAATCATTCCCAAAATTTCTACAGTAGACTTTATTTTATATGTGAACAAGTTTATTCTCTGCAATCTTCAAAACAATTTCTTTATATATTCTGAAGGCTGCAGATCATAGTTTGATCAATTTTTAATTCATGCTAGCAGCCAGCTCAAAATCATGATGCAATTCTGTATTTTGTTCTTTTCTAGAGATCAGTACTCGTGCACTTTAAAGAATTATGACAGACATTTAAAACAAGAGCCCAAGGGCACTATGGTTCCTTGCTACAGAATGAAATTTTGAGGCAGATGGAGGTCATCCGTAACTCCAGAACCAGGCATGCTATTTAAGTGGGGAAATGGCTCATTCTTTGCAGCTCATCAAGGTCTATCACATACCAAAAAATTATTAACTTGTTATTATAGCCATTTTTCTCCCAAAATAAGCATAATTTTACAGATTTGACTATTGACCTTTTGACCTCGAGTTAAATGTAACTTGACACTCTGATTCCAAAAACAAAAAGGCAAGTCCGTACAACCATCCTAACTAGACTTAAGAAATTTTGACCTCCGATAACTCCGCACATGAAGGTCGTACAGGAATCAACCAATTGCCTTTTTTGATCGGAAGGTACTTTTGAAATCCGAAAATGAGGTCAAAATTATCGAAATACCCCAAAAAAAATGTTAACATTAGAGGTCACCAGAGGTCAAAGTCAATATGAAGCGGAATGGCAAGACAATTACACTGGTGCAACTCCCACTCCCAACTGACATCCTCTACAGTTAACCAACCCTAATTCTATGATTGGCCAATTGTTAATATGCAAATGAGCAAAACTTGTGATACTCTTCACTTAACCACCACTGGCCAATTTTTAATATGCAAAAGAGTAAAACTTGTGGATAACGTGATTGGTGTTCTAACAGTCTTGGTTTTAAACAAGGTGCAGTGTAATTAGTTGATTCAGGAATGTGTTCATTACACATATCTTTGGTTGATTAAATAGTATATATCCATGGTTAGTATTTGCCTCATAAGTGACCTTCTACATTTTATTGCATGGAGAAAATGTCTGTAGACACATGGAGGTAGACAACACACAGTAATTTCCCTTCCTAAACAAATGCAGGTGGCAAAGAAAACAAAACAGGTCAGCAACATGGACCAATGACTTTCTGTTGACATCTTTATGACTTGATTTTTAATGCAACAGGTGGGGTTAATTACATATTTCTCAGGTGTCTGTTTTTTTTACATAAAAGTTGATAAGCAGCCATCAAAACTGAAATAGCTTTTAGCTCATTGGTCTTTAAACTTTGTGCATTTAGTATTGAACCTTGGATTGTAGTATGTCAGTGGCATTCAAGATTTAATCACACTTCAGGAATTTGTATTTTTACTATATCACACTGATGGGGTCTGCTAGACAGAAATTCTATTCTTAAGAATATATATAAACCAATAATACAACCCACTGGAATGCATCATTCATACCACCTCACAAAAGATATCCATAACACTTTAAATGTAACTTCACAATGAGGCAGAGCGAGGTCAATGTTATAAAAGTGTATTATGTAATAGCAAAATAGAATGATAGTTCCTGGCCTTGCTGATGTGAAACCACACTAGTCTTTCAACAGCTCTTAGGGTATCATGGCATGGACTCTGGACTTCTATTTATACCATTCCATGTATTCTTATCAAAAACTGTGTTTAATGGAAAACAAGTAAACTTAATTCAAGTAAATCATAAAAATAAATTATATCATTTGTTCTTCAAATCAATAACTATTTGGCGTCAGGCTTATTTTCATTATTTCATTATTGTTTTTGACCCTGACCTTGACCTTCAATCACATGATTGTTTTGTTAAAAAATATTCCCCTACTCTATACACAACTTGTCTCAAATATCAAATGTACAGAATCTTGGCACTAAGAGTTATTATCATTGTCAAATTCGAGTCCAATGTCCAATGTCCAAGTCCAAATTCAATATTATGCACTTTGACAAAAAAATGTTTTTGACCCTGACCTTGACCTTCAATTACATGACCATTTTGTATGAAAATATTCCCCTACTCCATACACAACTTGTCCCAAAATATCAAATGTACAGAATCTTGGCACTAAGAGTTGTTGTCACTAAAAGTTTTTCCATGCACTTTGACAAAAAAATGTTTTTGACCCTGACCTTGACCTTCAATCACATGGCCGTTTTGTATGAAAATATTCCCTTACTCCATACACAACTTGTACCAAAATATCAAATGTACAGAATCTTGGCACTAAGAGTTATTGTCACTAAAAGTTTTTCCATTTTTGGCCGATATCTGACCCCAGGTGACCCCTACGGGCACCAAAAACAATAGGGCACATCTTCACAATATGGCGGACCTACCTACCAAATGTGACTTCATACCGATTTTCCTATCTTGAGTTAGAGCGTACCTAAGCAAGTGTCACAGACACACACACACGCCAAGTTGAATACATAGGTTCCTTTGCTAACACAAGTAACCAAAAATGATTTACAAAAGACAATACCAAGGTTACTCTACAATAAATCACAAATTTGCACAAATATTTGTTTATCGATGCCTGAAATTTCAAAACTGTAAAATGGACAATTTTCAACCAATCTTGATTAATTTGATTTGCTATTTTCATTGTTTTTAATTGATTTGAAAGTGTAATTTACCTATATTGTTGCCTCAACACGTCCATATACATTTTAAAATTAATTGCTCTACTAGACATAATCATGAATGCCTTCCACACACACAATGCAGTAGGCAGATTTCACGGTTAAAGGACCCAAAGGCTCCCTCCAGACCCCAAAATTTAAAATGCTTTGTTTTAAAACAAGTGAGCTACCATTCAATGCTAAGACATACCATTTATCATTGGTGAAAATGCAGGGATAAAAAACCAACAGTTGTAAGAAAATAAAAGTGAAATGCAACATATGCGAGTCTGACTTGGACGGACAAAACTCACAAAATATAAATGATAAAATTCCATTAAATAAGATATCAAAAAGGCAGTGTAGGCGCAGAGTTGCTTTGTCATTTTTTGGTGGGAAACGAATGTCTGTCAAAGTCTAGTTAACGACTGTTTGGGTAAGTCTAGCGTGGGGGCGATTTTCACGTTTTCGAATGGGGTTCGCTTGCTTGGAGGCTACAAAGCCAGCAAGGTATTTACGGTGTGAAAATATGTGATATTTTTTCGAGATACGACTACAATTCAAATCAATTTGTGAACAAGACAAGTAACTTACGACTGCATCGGCTGTGTACGTTATGATTTTGAACGGAAAACTTGTTGGTAAACTGTACATCTGTAAATACACGCTGTTTCTTACATTACGTGATTTTAGTACTTGTTATTTCAGTGAACTAACCTTATCATAGCCTTCGAACGATACGAACACAACTTTTGTCAGTTTCCAAGCTCCGGCGGTTATAGGCAGGTACTTGAGTTTTTTATATTTCATTAAAATCAAATGTAGCATCAAATATCAGAATAAACATTAAACATTAATTGTTAGTTTAACCAAAAAATTAGGTGAAACATCTATACTGCAAACGTAACACTGGGATGGACAAATGTAATACGCGCATTGCAAACATAACCTTGGATGGACACTACACAACAACCATTAATTTCTTTATCTATATTGTCAATAAGTTTTATTATACTAGTATCAAGCAATCATTTACCTGAACTTCTATTTAATCGTGGACAGACAAATGTAACACGCGCATTGCAAACATAACCTTGAAAGGACGCTACACAACAACCATAATTTTCTTTATCTATATTGTCATTAAGTTTTATTATACTGGCATCAAGCAATTATTATTACCTGAACTTCTATGTAATAAGTACAATTGGACCCCTTTACTGTGAAATCTACCACGGTCATACTATTTCATCGTGGACAGACAAATGTAACACGAGCATTGCAAACATAACCTTAAACGGACACTACACAACAACCATTATTTCCTTATGTATATTGTCATTAATTTATATTATTCTGGCATCAAGCAATAAGCTGGTCAAGAATAATTATTAGTGGTAATTGAATTTCCTCTTAACTGCTATTGAAAGTTACTCTCCCTGTTGTCCATCCAAGGTTATGTTTGCAATGCACGTGTTACATTTGTAACAAATTGGACGGACATGCTTGACCATGAATTCTTTTAAAGTAGATACAATTTTCAAATGTGTGGCTGATGTTTTTAGGACAGGATCATGCATCTTAAAATAGCTGGGGACTCTGTTCCAAATTGACTGTTTATTTCAGTGAGGATACTATATTGCAAACATAACACCCAACTTGGAAGGACAGTTATGTTTGCAATGTTTATCGCATGATATTTTAACACATAAGCAAAGCATTGAAGAAAAAATCTGCTTGTAGTTTAGGCAAAATACTTTTTAATAATGTAATACCAAAACAACAGTAATTTCAGTGTTTATTGTTTATATTTAAAGAAAATGATTTTTGTGAAGGATTGAAAAACAATGAGGAAATTCCTAGGTTTCTCTTTGTGAGAGTGATCAAAGAAATGCATGATTTCTCTTTCCCACAATGAGAGTGATCAAAAAAATGCATGATTTCTCTTTCCCACAATGATCAAAGAAATGCATGATTTCTCTTTCCCCACAATGAGAGTGATCAAAAAAATGCATGATTTCTCTTTCCCACAATGATCAAAGAAATGCATGATTTCTTTTTCCCACAATGATCAAAAAATGCATGATTTCTTTTTCCCCACAATGATCAAAGAAATGCATGATTTCTCTTACCCTCAATGATCAAAGAAATGCAAGATTTCTCTTTCCCACAATGAAGAAACTTTAAACTGACTTATTCAGTTCATTTGCTTCATTAAAGTTAAAGATAAGTTAAATCCATCTGAGCCATTAGGTGCTTATCCCTGGTTTCCTTGGCATAGGCAGATGAGAGCACATGACTCCCCCTGGACGAGACACTAGTCTATCCAAGGATAACTCCCCAGCAATGCTGAAACTCACTTTTACAGCTGAGTGGGCTGGAGCAAAAGTATCTTGCTTAAAGACACAAATTGTATGCATAGTCCAGCGGATTTGATAAAAGCGTAAAATTTGGACAATTATTGGTCATGCCCGAAGAATACATTTTAGATGTGGAGCCACCAAAAATTCAACTTCTGGTTGCCAAGGCAACCATTTTTCAAGAATTTGGTAAATTTTCCCATATATGACGAGTGGCAGATCCATGATTTTGCATGGGGAAGACAGTATTTGACTAAGGCTGAAAATGATGGTTTTGAAGTCCAGAACTTACTGCTTTGTCTGAATCTTAACTTTCACTACTGAATAGATCTGTGTCTCAACTCCCACAGACTAATCTTTAAGAGAGAAGAAGTATTTAAAAGATTTAATTATAATTATTTTCTTAATGTTGAGAAACCAACTACCAGGAAAATGTTACAGGAAGTACAGGTTAATCAAAGAAACAAAGAAACTTAATTAAGATGATTGAAAGTAAAACTACTTAAAAAAACACATTTAACCAGAAAAATGTTAATGAGTTTTAAACATATAGACATGAACAAACTATTTGATTTATGGTGGTCTGCAAGGCCTAACCAATTCATAAAATTTGTTGAGCTATATTGATGATAATTGCATGGCCTCCTAGCAAGGCCATAGGGTAAATTGCCTTGATTGTTTGTTTGATAAGGGCTTAAGAGCATGACAGTGACGGTCAAATTGTGCCTAAGAGGTTAGATCATTCCAGAGGTAGGAAGAAAAGCAAATAGGAGCAGTCAGAGAGAAGTATGGGGCTAAAAGCCAGGAAGCTGGGATCAAAAGAAGTGCAGGGGTTGTAAAAAAAAAAGGAGAAAAGTAGGTAGAGGGGGGTGGGAGAGGAGGACTAAATATGGTTGTAGAGGGAGGCATGATGAAGCAGTTTGATGTCAGAGAGGGTTTTAAGAAAGGGATGGGGGAGGATGAGGGCAAGTGTAGCGGTTGAATCAGCAATGTCATTTCTGGGGATCCAGAAGAAAATAATACTTTTCCTGCAAGGAAGGAGAAGGAGGAGGAGTGGGAGGGGGTGAATGGAGTTTACAGAGGAGGTTGGACATGGGGTTATCCCACTCAAGGTTGAGTAAAGAAGGCCAGATTTTAGATTTGGCAAAGTACTCAATATAGTTGAGGGCGAGCAGGATGGCCTTGGCCTCGCCAATAAGACAAGTAGTTTTAGGAAACCTGCTACTGAGGGTGATGTCTTGGATGATGGCAGCAGCAGCTGTCTTGGATGACGACAGCAGCAGCTGTTTTGGATGACAGCAGCAGCAGCTGTTTTGGATGATGGCAGCAGCAGCTGTCTTGTCACCTTCATTGGGGCCATCAGTAATCAGTAAGATGGAGGTGTAGATTGGGAGTTGGTCTTTGATTTGATTGTGGAGGTTGATGAAGAGGTTGGGTGGGTTTGGGTTTGTGAGGAAAGGAGCGGCTCAGGTGTGTGGAAGAGAGGGGCGTAGCTCAGGGAGGAAGAGTGGGCCAGGAGAAGGTGCCAAGAGTGATGGGGTTGATGCCAAGATGGTGGAGGTCGGGTTTGATGCATAAGCTGAATGGAGGGGTAGGGCTTTAGTCCTATCAATGAGGGTGGAAAAATTGGGATACCGTATGAGGTTGTAGACATGGTTTGGGATGTTGGTGGGGGCTCTAAAAGCATAGGAAAAGCTAAGCTTTCTACACCTTAGGAGGAAGGTAGGGTTCAATGGCTTCAATGTGAAGGTTGGCAATGTGGGAGGTCCTGTAGTCACCCAGGCAAAGCCTGAGGGATTCCTTTTGGATGGTGTTGATGTGGTTGAGGCAAGAGTTATGAGCGGCACAGTAGACAATATTGCCGTAGTTGAGCTAGGCATGAATGGTGAGCTTGAAAATTTTGAGGCGAGTGTAGAGATCCGCACCCATAGTGGTATTACTGTTTCAGGTTGGTGATGTGTTGCTTGTAGGAGAGATTGGGGTCTAGATTTAGACCAAGGAACTTAGTGTGGTCAACTGCAGGGATGCAATTACCGTTGAGCACGAGGCTCGGGTTGGGGTTATTGAATTGACAGAAGTGCATGCAGACCGTCGTGTCTTTGGAGAATTTAAAACTGTTATTGTTGCACCAGTCTTGCAGCTGATTGAGGCTAAGTTGGGGCCTATTTTCCACCATAGAAAAGCTAGGAGAGGAGTAGAAGATGGTGAAGCCATCCATGTACAGGGCACGTTTGATGTTGGGGCCACGATTGTCCATGATGTTGTTAATGCTCAGGTAGGAGAGAGTAGGGGTGAGGATGCTGTCTTGGGGAATGCCTTCTTTTTGGTGGTAGGGGCTGGAGAGGGTGTGGCCAATACAAACTTGGAACTGCCGGGGTGAGAAGAAGTTTTGAATAAAGATGGGGAGGTAGCCTTTGAGGCTGATGGTGTGAAGCTTCCTGGATAGGTGTTGAGCATGATTAACTTGTCCAAGGTATTGCAACGTTTCCGCTTTGGTTATGAGAGAAGATTCTGTTGGTCTCAAGGACCCAGTTTAGTCTCTGGTTAATGATCCTTTCCATAATTTTACAGAGACAACAGGTGAGGCCAATTGGGCGGTAGCTGGAGGGGTGGGTGCTGCCCTTCCGGTTTGGAGAAAAGGTGATGATAGCTGTCCTCCAGATAGGGGGAAATGAGTGCGAGGACTAAATGTGGTTGAGGATGGTGAGGAGGGTAGCTTTGTTGGGGAGAAGTTTCAGGAACTGGTAGGGGATGTTATCTGGGGCCTTGGAGGTGCAGTCAGCATCGTGGATGGCTTGCTTTAATTCAGATAGGGTGAGAGGGGTGTTGTAGCTCTCGGTGTTGTCCAAAGGAAAAGGTAATACTCCAGGTTATCGTCGCAAGCTGTTTTGGCTTTGAAAGCATTGGAGTAGTTGGCAGAGGATGAGATGTTGATGAAAGAGTCGGAGAGCCAGTTAGCGATACCCTTTTTCCCAGTGAGAAGAATACCATTCCAGGAAAGACAATGGGAAATCTCCCATCCTACCGTGGAAGTTGTTAACCATACTCCAAATCTTCGTAGTGGGGGTGTTGGTGGTGAGAGAAGAGATGAAGTTGTTCCAAGTGTGCTTGACTTTGGCACAGCTGATGTGAAAGAGGTTGAGGTTGTGGGTGGTCGGGTTTGTTTTGAAGTTTCTGAGGGCTTCTTTCCTGTACTTGATGGCAGTTTTGCAGTCAATCTTGAACCAGGGTTTTTTGAAGGTTTTTGCCCTTCCAGCTAAAATCAAGGGGTGGTTAGGGGGTTTGAAGGTTTTGGGAATGGAGCAGGTGGCAATGTTGATAAGGAAGTTGGCTTTCTTAAGGTTCCAGTTAGAGGTGTGGTCTGTGGGGGTTTGAAGGTTGGAGTGAATTAGGAGCGGGTAATGGGTACTACCACAGAGGTCAGCAGTGCCCTTCCAGCTAAAATCAAGGAGGAGATTAGGGGCACAGATAGACAGGTCAATACAGGTGAGGTAGCCTGTGGCAGGGTGAAGGTAGGTCAGGGAGTTAGTGTTGAGTAAGAAGAGGCTGTGCTGTCAAAGAGTGTTTTTAATGAGCTTGCCTCAGGGGGTGGTGGTTTAAGAGCCCCACAGGCGCTTGTGGGATTGAAGTCACCAAGAAGAATAAAAGGGGATGGGATTGAGGTTGTTGAGGCTGGTTGGCTGAATGTTGGCATTGGGGGAAATAGATATTGCAAAGAGTGAAGGTTTTGTGAAGGGAGAGTGATACAGATGGCCTGAAAGTTGGTGTTTACATGAATATGGCTGTGTGGGATATTCTGTCTAATGATAATAGAGATGCCCCCACAGGCACTGTCAATGTCTTCTTGATGTTTATGGTAGCAAGAGAAATTATTGAGGGAATAATGGTCAGTGGTTTTTAGGGTGGTTTTTTGTAAGCAGAAGATGACTGGGTTGAAGTCGGTGGCCAGATTTCAATTTCAATTTATTCCGAGCTGGCCTTAAAGCTCCTGATGTTCCATTGTATAATGTTGTGAGTGCTATTGTAATTGTTTCTATTGTACGCCATAAAGGAGGCAGGAAGTTATCTAGAGGAAGATCTGTTGTCTGGGTTGGCTTGATTTTTTGGGGGGATTTGTCCGTTTCTTTGGGCGCAGTTGTTTTTGAAAATTGGACAAGATAGTATGTTCGGCGGGCTCGGTAATTGAACAATCCATGTTCTCTTTAGGCGTCATACAGGTGGGTTTAGATGATGGGCTGTTTGTTGTTTTGTTGGCCAGGTTGGCATGAGTCTGATAGCATTTGAGGTGTTGGAGTAGGGGATGGGGGGTCTAAAAAAATGAAGGAAGGTTGGGTAGAGGTGGTGGTGGAGGAGGTTTGTGTAATGAGTGTGGTTGGGTTGTTGGCAAAGGCGATGGACTTAGGACTCCGTAAGAAGAGCCAGGTGAGGTCGGTTTGGGCATGTGAGTCAGTTTTAGTTGTGTTAGGAGGAGGATGGGGGGGTATTGGTGGCAGGGGAGACTGTGCTCGAGTAGGAAGGTTTGGTGTGGAGGGAAGTGAGGAATTTCTTCCTGGCCTCCAGGTAAGTGGTGCTTGGAATAAGGGTTTTCAGTTAAGTTATCTGTTTTTCCTAAAGCCAGGTGGGGCAGTCTTTTGGCGCAATTGGTGCAGTGTGGGGTGTTGGTGGAAAGGCCCTGTCATGATCCCAGGCTACACAGTTGTCTACACAGTTGCCACAGCGCGCTTGGCTGTGACAGTTTTTTCCATGGCCATACCTCTGGCACTTATGACAGCAGAGAGGGTTGGGAATGTAGGGGGCAACTGGGATTCTCAGACAGCCGGCAGTGAGGTGGGAGGGGAGAGTTGGTGTGGCAAAAGTCAGGAAGATGGTATTGGTTGGGGTTTCGGCACTGTCTCTCTTGAGGAGGGATGACGGGCCTCAGTGACATGTTGGTTAGCGAGTTCCTCAACGAGGTCTTCATTGGTCAAGTAGGCAAGGTCCCTGGTTCTGATGATGCCTTTGCTGAAGTTCAGGCAAGTGGGGAGTGACTGTTATGTCAATACCAGTTTTAGCTAGGGTTTTGGTGGTGAGGAGGGTGGTGGCTTGAGTGTCCTTGGTGCAGTGCACCAGGAGATCACTGGATCTGAGGATAGAAACCTTGGGGAGGGTACTGACAAGGCCGTGGAGCACCTTGTGGATGAGCAAGGGGGAAACTTTTGAAACTGTCTGATTTGTTGGTGATCTGAATGATTAAAACTTTGGGGGCTGGGGCTGAGGATTGGTCAATGGAGGTAGCAGGTGGGTCACAGGGAGGGAATAGAGAATCAAGGTCAAGGCAGAAGCGTTTGGTCAATACCAAGCCAGGAGACCCAAGGCAACTAGAAAAAAAAAGTTGTGGACTACTGTACGAGAACCACTGTACGAGCACCACTGTACGAGCACCACTGTACGAGCACCACTGTACGAGCACCACTGTACGAGCACCACTGTACGAGCACCACTGTACGAGCACCACTGTACGAGCACCACTGTACAAGTCCCGAAAAGGGCGTGAAGGCCTGGTCACAATGGGAGGGAAAAAATAAAAATAAACGATCTTACCGAAAGCAGTCACCCACCCACAGAAAATCCCGAAAAATTAAAAAGGTGCAAAAGTTTAGGTGGAAAAGTGCGTAGTAAAGTATAATCCGAATAGAAGTTTGAAAGAAGAGAAAGGAAATCATGTTGCTCTCAACACGTTGCTCTCAAGACTCTTTGAAAAGTTTTGGGGACAATGACATTACAATGACATCACATTTTAAGACTTTAGAAAAAAATTGATTTCATTGGAACTAAATGACAGAAAGTAACTAATTGATCCGATTTTATATAAATATTTCAAACTTTCTTTTCCAACTGTAAATTTAACAGAGGTACTTGCTGATGTATCGTGAATTGGCAAATTTGGTAACTTATGTGTAAAGTATTATTATTATGTTCTTACATTGTACCTCATTGTATACATGATGTATTTGTATTGCTATGGGCCAGAGGCCTAAATCTAATAAAGAAGATCAATTAAGAAAGATTTGACAAGTATTAGCTTATTAACTCTATTACATGGTAATAACAACCTATTAAAGTAAGAATCATCATATTTCTATTCGCATAACTGATTGGTAAATGTTTTTACAGAGAAAAAAATCACGAGCAGGCGAGCGAAGGTCGTTACAAGTGAACAACGGAACAGCTTTGCAGTTTCATGATAATCATTTTGGCAAAATTTCCAAGATTTCACAAGAACTTTGTCATACTCTGCTTTCAGTTGTGCACGGCTTTCATATTAGTAATAAACAGATGAAGCCGTGCTTATATGTTCAGTTGTAATTTTGTTAAATTTGCTGCAAAACATGGCTGCATGGCTCGCTAGATGAAACCTTGCCCTGAATGCACCATCCTACAAATTTTCTCATATTTTTGATGGATCCGAAAACCCTGAAATGCAGTTTTCCATATATATGACCCAGAATTATAAATTATGATGTTGCTTATGTGATGTTATACATGGATATCCCCAGCAGGGAAGTGGTGAGGGGGGGGGGGTGGAGTGAGGCCTCTTGCCTGCACTCAAAATTTGTTAACTTTGAACTAATACTGGCATATCAATGAAAGCCGAAACTTCAAATACAGTTCCCTATATAAATGATCCAGAAATAAACAATTCATGGTGCCTAAATAATACTAGAGAAGGGCGGCACTGGAGGAAGGTTAAGGCACCAGAGCAAGGTACCAGAGGTGGCTTCCCAATGCCCGCTGCACCTTGATATTAGACAATCAGAGTTGGTAAAGGTCGATGCACTGTTTTTAAAATGTGGTGATGGAAAAGGGGGAGGGGAGGGGGGGAAGGGGGAGGGGAGGGGGAGGGGGAGGGGGAGGGGGAGGCGGGAGGGGAGGGGAGATTTGATAGTTTGTCCTTAGACTTTTGACTCGACTGAAGGCTGTTTTAGTGGCAATTAATTGGTAGTGGTAGAAGCTGGTGGTTGGCAACTGAAGTTATATTTGATAAGAGTTCTACCGGTGGGTGGCGATGATTTTGATCACGAACATGTCATGAATGGTTGTTGCGACGATGCATGAAGAAGAGATGTACACTTTGATCATCAGGAGGCATGACAAAGTTGGAAAAACACTTCTTGGTGGTGAAGGGTAATTTGTCTTTGGAGCATTCAACTAGGTTGTGTATAACAGTAAAAGGTGAGATGATCAATCATGAAGGAAGACCAATATGCAAATCATATCCTTTGAGCTGGCGGTGTTGATCGCGATGTCGGCTGACTATTGGTGGTGGTACGGTCGGTGAGCTGGTGAGTTCGATGTTGACTACAATCTTAGTTGATGGTTTGATGGATTCAGTGGGTTGGTAGCCAGTTTAGCCACTTAATGAGGTTGTGCTTCTTGTTTTAGGCTCACTGGGTTGGCATGGTTTTGGTGTGAAGTTCAAAATGCCTGCATATATTTGAGTCTTTGCTTTATTTGAGTCCATCTCTTTGCAATTTATTGTAGTGGTAATATGCCGATGGAAAGACCGAGATGGTTCTACGTCGTGTCGCTGATCTTTGGGCTTGTTAGTGGTTCGTGAGTTGACCCTGTTGATAGTTATCACTTGCATTATTTGCTGAAATGGCCCGATAAAGTATCCAAATCCACTTCTTGGTATACCTTCTTAATAACTAATGATTTAAGAGCTGGTGGTTTGTTGCTATGTGCTGACATGATAAGCTCTATAGTAAGTGAGTGTTGACAATATAGGATCCTAAAATGTGAATGTTACCTATTAAACAATGCATGACAATCAATTATGATGTGCCTTGGACTCTTTTAAAACACTTTGTTATGTTGTTATATAACCGAAAAAGTAGTGAAGATAAAGTTCGCTTGCAGCTTTTCACATAGAAAGGCAGGTCTAGGTATCAGTCTATGGGACTTTTTACTCCAACCAAAGCATATTAGGAGAACTGCATATCAAACAGGTCATTCAATGTTGGGGTCAAGTTCTTATATGACCACCAAAACATCCTTTGTCCAAAGAATGGGGATAGAAAGACCATGCAATGTTAAAATGGCTGAGAGCCCATTGTGGGCAGCCCTGCCGGAAGTAAGATTAATTCCTGACATGAACTCTGACTGCTTAACTTATGCATGCGGTTGCCACCAAGGATGCCATACCAGATTGAAGAGTGTCAAAGCAATCATATAGTGTACTGCAACAGACAATTGTTTTTGGTGAATGTGATACTTATTCAGTGGATGCAAAAGAGAATTTGTGTATCTAAAATAACATTTTACCAAAATAATTGCCTTACCAACCATTAATTCTACCCTGATGAGATGGAAGTGAGTATTTCTATAGGATGTAATTTTTGTCCAAGAATTGATGTTTTATTCAAACATACTTTTTAGTTATTCTACATTTTGATTGGTTTAATCTGAAATTTTGCCTATATGTGTGAAACTAAAACAAAGACTTTATTTGATAAATATATGTGAAGATAGGTCAAATATCCAGTTTCATTTTCTTTTTAAATAATTTACTGCATGGTTGTCATGACAATCTACACTATAATACTATAAATTAAGATTTGCATAATAATTTAGGGGATAAATACAAAGCTGGTCATGCTGGGCTCAAATGTTATTTGAGATCAAGGACAACATTATCTTAAGGTTAAGTGGACCCAGGTGATGGAATGTAAGACAGACACCATTGCTTTTATTCCCAATCCTAAACATTAAATTTTGTGGAGAAAAAAAAAGAAGAAAAAAGGCAAACAGTAGTTATCACTTTTCATATATTCCTTAAACTCATAAAAGTTGCTTCTACTTTTGTGGAAAAGCCAATCCATGGTGGTTGCTGAATATGCTCCTGATGCATTAGATAGATGAACGATTCTAACAGAAGTGTTATTGTATAGCAACAAGTGGACAAATTATCTGCAGAAAATGTGTTTAGGCCTACTGTACATCTAGAAAGTGTCAATCACCATTATTCTCCTCACATGCATCTTCCTGGTCTCAAAAGTATTTAAGACCATCCATTAGCCAATGAGATTTCAGGAATCAAAGAAACCTATTCATGCATCATGGTATTATTTTCACCCCCCAAAAAATTACAGTAAGTACTGCATTTACAAAAAATCAGGACACTGTGTGTGGTTGTCATGACAACTTAAATTTCTAAAGTTGATAATTTAAAATCTGATGAATATAAAATTTGTGTTAATTTTTCAGTTGGTACATTTCAAATAAAAACATTGTTTTGTTAAAATTAATGGAAATTAAAACGTTCAAATAACGGTATTCTACACATATAACATTGATTTATTATAACGGTTGCCATGACAACTTCTATTTGAGTAAATTTTTGACTTTTTGTCTTAATATGAATGCAAAACTATTGGTCAAATGTAAGATGTTTGTTTGTTTGATGAGGGCTTAACAGCACCACGACAGCAAGGGTCAACATTACGCCCAATTCTCGCTATAAATTTTCAGTCTTTTTACCCATTTCTGCGGGTATGACTTTTAGACTCCGCAAGCAGCAATTAAGAAACTCATCACAGATAAGCTAGTGATTTTACGCATCAGTTATTATACACTGTACGCAAACAAAAGAAGGGTTACTGCCAGGACAAACCAAGCGTGTAACTTGTGGCAGAGGATTGCTTTGGATTGTGACAGGTATTTTCATCAGTGAGTTATTTAAACTTTGGTGATTTTAAGGGCAATAGACTGAAAATTTATAGCCAGAGTTATTTGTCATGAAATTGTGCCTGAGCGTTAGATCATTCCAGAGGTAGGAAGAAAATAAAACAGGGGGAGATTGAGAGAAACAAGGGAACTAAAAGCCAAAAAGCTGTAAGAGGGCAAATGGTGCCTCTCCTGTGAATAATCTTAGATCCGGCACTGGTTGTGCATGAGAAAATAGAACCAAGAATCTTTATTTTTTTAAATATATAAAAACGGTTACCATGGAAACCAAAGTTAAATTTTGATGGCTCTACAGCTAAAATTTATTCTTAAAGGCATGATCAACAACTGTGCCAACTTTCACGCTTTTATCAAAAAGTGAACAATTTCATGAAAGTATGGCCCAAATCCGCTGGACTAGCAGCGCTTGCGATGGGAATCGAACCCGGTACCTTTGGCATACGAACAAGACTCCTTAACCCCTGCTGAGCTCAAAACCTGACTGCAAGTTTTCGGAACTTTTTACTCCAGCTTAATTTTCACGAATTTCCTGTTTGTTTTCTGTCATTACAAGTTCTTTTATATGAATGCTAAGACAATAAACTTTACAATAAAAGAGTCAAAATGACAAAAATATCAACATAAATATAATTTTTTTAGCTTGTATTTTTTTGCTAGTAAATAATGAAAATGGAGGATTTTTTCAGATGTGCAAGTTCTCTTTCTATTGATATCACTTTCAATTTTGTTTCCAACACAAAACGAGAAAATAATGAAAATAAAACAAAAGAAATTACCTCTGTAATTATGCACTAAAAAATAAATCCCTATAGCTCAACACAGCATCGAACCCATGACTTTCCACACAGCACATGTACACGCTGACCGCTAAGCTGTGTAACAGACTGAAATCAGTGTGTTTGTTTATATTCTTATGATTTCCAGCATGGTTGCAACATTAGGCTCAGATGGGATAGCAGCATAATATGTATTATTTGAAAGATCGCAGAGATGTTTTTAATGAAGGGCAGTTGTATTCCGTTCAGGAAAAAATTGGTCTAATAAAGGCTGAAAATCATGGAATTTTGCAGAACTTTCTCCAAAAAAGAGATAGATGATAGGCCCTAGGTACTGTCAAAATTTAATCAGATTTGCACTCGTTGAAGTATTCACTACTGGTTCACATGTTTTTGGGGCAAAGGGAAGGTTCTGAAGTATACTTAGTAAGTGTTTGAAGAAAAAAATATTTTTGAGATTTTTTTCGAAATTTTCATTTTTACCCATTTTAAATGTGAGTTCATACTCAAATTTTTTCAATATAACCCTCCTCAAAAATGTTAGTGTATTGATAGAACTAGAATTGCTCTTTCAAATTATACCATGATCAGTGCTGTTGCTGCCTATGGTAAGGTCCAGATTTTATTGTTTGAAAATAGCACTTCCAAATCGACAATGATATTGTTGATGAGGCGTTTAAGGTTTAACCACTGCACCTCACTACATTACACTTAATGTGATTAAGTTGGTTAATTACAGTCAAGAAAATATTTAAGAAATAAATTGCAATTACGAACCCATTGTTTGGTAATACTGGCAAGCCTAAGTAATTTGAAGAATAATGGGCAAGGTGAAACAAGAGTAGTTTATTTCTATTCTATCACCATAAAATGAAAATATTTTGCAATTATTCAGCAAAAAATGACAAAACTTAGATAAAAGTGAAATAATATTTTTGATGAAATAAGACATTTACATACAGCATATGGGCAAGCTATCTAATCTTTTTATTCATAGGCAATCATATCAACCAATCACAAATTACTTGTGGTTTCTGTCTTTATGAAATTTCTGACTGATGACCAGAAATGACAATTTTTGTTTTCCTATAAAAAAAGGATATCAGCTTGCTTCTGTCAGCATTTATTCACTCACAAAACAATAATGTCCGAGATAATTTACAATAACATTTTGACTTACAAATTCCAGGGCTACGTTTTAGATGGCAATAGCGACAGTATCTCTGCGAAATACAAGAACAGCGCCAACTATTTTTTAAAGTCCTTGAAACATAATTGAGGGTCCCAAGATTATCGTAACTCAGTTAGGCAATGTACTACTGAAGAGCGTAGCTTTAATTTATGCAGCTGTCTTAGAATCCATTGTATTTAAAACCAATATACCCAACAAAATACCGTAAGTTATAGCAGAAAAACATCTTCTGGCCTATGTGACACACTGGTACAGCGGTGTTTATCTTTACAAAGTTTAGTGTAGACTTTACAATTACAGACTCTTAACATTAGGCCTAGTTGTTGTTGTGTCGCACAATCTCGATCTCTGTATGTACACTGTGTGTTGATGCTAATGGCTGAGGACCCGACTATAAACTATTTATTGACCTTAGTGTAAATTGGGGCGTAGAAGAATATTTGTCAAATTCTTATTTTTTCGGTTTTTCTAGATCATAATTGACTCATAGACTTTTAAACAAAAATGCACTCCCATGTAATAGCATACACTATGATAGAAGTTGAGAACATTTACCTGCATGATATATAATTGAAGGTTAATTAGATGCAAATTTATGCAAATTATGCATTTAAATATTTAGTAGTATTGGAAAATTGCAATTTGCATATGCAAATGAGCCTTGTCAGCCAATCAGAAGCCTAGAAAAATAACCAGGCGGTAAAGGTGATAGAATCTGTTATATTCAGCAGAAATAAATTGAAATTTCTTCCCTGTAAAATTGATGATTTCTAAATCATTATTCCCAAGATTTGATTACTAAACTCTTAAAGTTATTTGTTTCTTTGCACAAATTTCCACAGACATGCATTTTGGCTTCCAATAATTGCTTTCTTGCATGATTGTACAACTCTAATAATGCCGCAACTTCAATGCTTCCTAGCTACAACTTCTAATTACTTGTGACAAGAAAGGTTATAATATGTTCAGTTAATTATCAACTGTGTCGCTATATACAAGGAAATTACAAAAAATAAGATTAAACTCTCCCTCCAAAATTGTATTCAGTTTTCTTGACTGGAAATTGCTTTAGATAGAATTATTTTGATGCAGCTTGAAGAAAATCATGTCAGAAGGTGAGGTCTCCAGAGAATTGTGATTACAGCTGATACATCTACACCAATTTACGCAGAAATTAAGACCTAAATTTAAATTCTATTTTGCTCGGATTCTATTTAACCCAAAGCTGAAATGAGGGCAGGTCTGTGGGGAATTCCTCAGGTGTACACTCAAAATTACTTTCATCAAAAATGAAGTGACTTTTTTCAAGTTGAAGGAAACTTGATATGGAAATACACAGAAAAAGATGGAGCAAAAGAGCTGCAAAGGCTATAATCTGAAAAATGAATAAATGTATATCTTATGGGCTCGTCATGGGTCAGTGATGGCTTAACCCATCAAATATGCAAGTACTAGCCAAATGCATTCAAGCACTAAAGAGGGATTCAAAAGTTTGTCATGCATGGTTTTGTCTACAGTATAATTGTGAATATCATGACGTTGATGCACTCCTGTGAAAATTATCCACATGTTGAACAATTTTGACAGCAAACAAAATTGTGTATGTGCAGGGGCGGGGAGTAGAAATTCAAGTCTAAAATAGGTTGGTGAATAAGCATTTATATTTCAACAATATAATTATAATAAATATCTACTCATGGCAGACAATAAGCACACTTAATATTGAGTTCCTGTTTCAAAACCTCATGCATTCACATAGCTGCCAATTAATACATGCATTCACACAGCTACCAATTAATAATAGTTCAGCAATTATTTATTACCTTTCAAGGCACATCCTACTTGATAATTCTACAAAGATAACGATTCTTCATTTTCAACAAAATAATCGAGATCATGGATGTAAATAAGGAGATGCATGCATGAAGGATAGATAATTGTGTACTATGTGCATGTTTTCATCCATTTCAGAGAAAACTCTCTTCCTCAGTCTGGGACTATTAATAATTCCATACTTTTTTTTCAAATTATGTTTCGACAAGTGTTAATGTCTTTTCAGGTACATTCATGCTTTTATAAAATCTACTCTCAATTGTGGCATAAATTTGTATTAGGCACTTTAAAGGGCAAAATCCGTTTCTGGAATTTGGCACATTTCCAATGCAATTTTAAGATGATTATTATCTAAATAGAATTGCTTAATTATAAAAGTGTAATTACAGGCACATAACATCCGGGCGTGCTTGATATGCCTCAAACGTTTATATTTCCAAGAAATACAGTTTCAATACAGAAATTTAGCATGCACAGTGAACACTAATTTAGAGATGATGATATCTGTCTTGGCTGAGTTCAATCTTACTACAATACAGATTACGTTCTTCATATCTTTGGGTGAAAATGTATTAAATACTTCCTAACTTATTTCTTCCTAGTTGTAACTTTAATGTATTACAATCTTGATTTCTAGGTTCTTTCAAGTACATATCAAAATCTACAATAATGTCATTTCAATATTTCCTTCATTGCTCTGTTTTAGAGAATTCATGAATAATGTAAAAGAGATTATTCTGCCTGATGTGCTATAAGCCAATGATGTGCTATAAACCATTAGCAGATCCAAGAACAATATAAACACAAAAGAACAAATCATGATTTTGACACGATGCAAAGCAATCATACCGTGCATTAGCCTTTCAGTTGGAACTTGTTTAAGCAATAAACTCATGCGGAAACTTTTAGAACTCTCTTTATAGTCTAGCCCAGCGATTCTTAACAGGATTTATTTTGGATTTTTTCCTAGGCAGATCAGTGCACTAGAACATCGCGGCTTATCAAATACAATAATGTTATCTTTTGTTCTGCTATAAAATGGGCAGATTCACGGCGTGTCAAAGTAAAGCGGATAAAAGAACTGCCAACATCTGGCATACTAGCTTGTTTGTATTCATGGAATGTTTTGACGGGTTTTGTTTGTCATGTGATGCTGGTTTTGCCACACCATTTGCTCGCAGCCTGAGGTTGTTGTCGAATGGTGGCCCTTAGAAAAAATTAATGAAGAAACTCTGGTCTGGCCTGAGTGCCCAAACCCCAATTTTAGGCTAAACACAAAAGTTTGGTCCACGCAATTTTTTTTTAAGGTTTCTATATCTTTGAGACCCGCTGATTCAGAATCTGAATGATGCCACCCTGGAGACCTTGAGCATTTTGGGATATCCAAGATGGCCACCAACACATAAAACATGTTATATCTTTGCATTTGGAGCACCTATTAGAGTGCTTTTGTGTCCAAAACTAAGTTGCTCATGCCATAGATTCCATTTCTGACAATTTAAATGACTTTTTCCATGTCGGAATAATAAAAATGGCGGTCATATCTTTGAGACCGGCTGATTCAGAATCTGAGTGATGCCACCCTGGTAACTTTGAGCATTTTAAGATATCCAAGATGGTCACCAAGATGGGTGCCATCACATTAAACATGTTATATCTTTGCATTTAGAGCAATTATTAGAGTGCTTTTGTGTCCAAATCTAGGTTGCTCATGCCATAAACTCCATTTCTGACAATTTAAAGAACTTTTTCCATGTCGAAATAATCAAAATGGCGGCTAAGATGGCCACCACCGTACAATATATGTTATATCGTTCCTTTCAGATCACCCACAAGAGTGATTATGTCTGTTATCACACCATTTATAAGCTTTATTTAAAATATATCAAACATCTCTAATCACATTCAAAATTTGAAATTAACAAAATATTAATATTGAATTATAAAAAATACATATGAAGTATCATCACGTAAATAAGCTGTAAACTATATATACTTGAAACATGTTGTTTTCAATCTTCTTAATTTTTATTCAAAATTAGATTATTCAATACATCCACTAGACTTTTCATTCAAAAATACACATTTTTCAATATATAACTTAAACAATAAAACTGCAATTAATTGTATATAATGATGTAGTTTTTGTATAAACTTATCAACTAAGATATTTAATTTTGCATCCAAAGTTTCTCACTCACTGAGTGGAAATACAAAATAAACAAAGTATGAAACTAGCAACCAAAGTTATATATACACCACTAATAGATAGGGCACCATCTGATCCTGCAATGGTAGAGGCACGAAGGCACACAAAACAGAAAGGGCAGACTCACACAGTCTTCACTGCAGACCAGCAGCTGTATACAGTCATGCCCAATATTCTATGGTCATATCCAGAGATGTTCCCAATTTTATTCCATGACTTGTGGGTATGCGTAATGCATATGCTAATGAGTTTTGTCAGATGTGTTGAAACATTAATGGCTGGAAGTGGGTTAAAAGATGTGCTGAAATCCTCATTTGGAGAAGTCAATTGTGTCCTGTCAGGAAAATATTTTCCACAAAATATAAGAGTCCTTCGACTTGTAGAGGAAGAAATTATTTGCAATCAGAATAGCAGAATGAGCTGATGGAAACCTTTGCGAGCAGAGCAGCCAATAGCATGACAGCAAAACTCTGGGTGGATAATCTAATCAAGCCTGTTTTTATCATGATGTTCTTTATTCGAGCTGACCACTATACCTGTGGGCTGTGAGTTCCATGCTGCCATACTGGACATATCAACTATAAAAAATACGGTTTGTACTACCTACAATCTATGGAGTATTTTTCAAAAGAGGTGTGTGAAGCATTCCTGAAAGGTGAACATGTGATGCGCCATCAGGTTGACCTACAGTATGGAAAGGAATATGGTCTGATATATACATTGAAACCAAGTTTATGCAATATGGCCATGGTCCTGGTGGACTTGTTGGCATGACATTGAACCCTTCAGCTGAGAAACATTGGGCACTTAGTCTCCACATCTGTAGTCGTCTCATAAATGACTAACAGAAATGGAAGCTTCCTACAAGACGTCCAATGAAGTGGCATCCCACAAAAAAGAAATGTCAGCTCGTCTGAAATCGGGTGCCAAGGATAGAGACAACATCAAACAGAAATTGCAAATATGCAACAACCCTCTTAATGTTGCATGATGACCATTCAGCTTGTCTGATTAAGATTGTGCCAGGGAGGGTGTGCCATGAAAGAGTAAATGTTGACAATGCAGTTGTAATTGGCAAAAAGCTTCAGGTTAAATATGAAGAAAAGAGGCCACATGGCTTCTATCAGTCCTTATCAAGCAATGTGGTGACCAATGTAGTGACCATGGCTGCCAAAAGGAAGTGTGTGAGATCAGATCAGCTACCACATTTGACAATTACTTCATGAATGTGCCATTCTTTGGATCCTTCACTGGCTTTCACATGGCACAGTACAAGAATGTTAATGGCTTAAAGTACACCTTGAACAAACTTAACCATTGTGATGTGCATCTTATGTTTGACTGCTATTATAGATCACAGCATAAAGAGTGACTTAAGCCGAATGTGCAGGTCAGCATGCTAGCAGATGTCACATACAAAATGCAAACACACCTCTGCCACCCCAGAGAGTTATCCTAAATGTCTCTCACAACAAAGTACAGGTCGTCAATATAATTTGTCAACAATCATGTGACCAAGTGAGAATCTTCAAGACAAAGATCTCCAGAGATACCATAAGCTGCTAGTTACAGGATCCAATTTAGTTTCACAAGAAGTGAGCTTGGGTCTTTGGATACAAAGAAGAGACTTGAAGACAAGAAGCTGATGTAATTATACCACAGCAAGCTGTACCTGTGGCAAACTAAGGAGCAACTCACATCAAAGTAATTGCAGATGATATTTATCTCATTATTACAACCAATGCAAGCTGACATGTAAGTTAGTGATGGAAGCCACCAGTTCAGAGAGAGCCATGGTTGACATTGGTGCAACAGTGCAGAAACACTCTTAAGAGAGTGACACATCTTCTGGCTGCCCATGCTCTCTCTGCTACAGTGGCCCACCTGTAAGGGTGTTGGTAAAACAAACATACTCAATGCACTACAAAAAGGTAATGAACTTATTACACTTGGGGATCCTGAAGCTGATATGAATGATGTTATAAAACAGGCGAATGGATTTATCGCATCCTGCTATGGAACAAATACCCAGCGTAACATGTCCGATGTCAGGTACAATGTGTGCTTATCAAAGAAGGGTCTAACGACATGACCAAAACTGAAAACATTACCACCAGCATCTGAAGCCCAAGTTTGAGGAAAGTGTGAATCCTGCCCATTTTCAAACATGTTTCTGAAAAGCAGCATTGGATCCACCTAATACTCTGAAGAGCAGCATTAGATCCACCTAATATGCCCCATCTAACTTTGGATAGAGGATAAGCATAACAAATTGCTAACGCCAGTGACAGTGCCAAACACAACCCTTTAATAATCATATGGAATTCCCTGTTGGAAGATCTTAATTGTACAAAATCTGTCACACTCTTTAAGAAAAAGCTAACTAAGATCCTTTTAAACAAATACTAATGCATGGATGGATGGATAGGAGTGGCGTGGGATGGGTGGATGGGAGTGGGGTGGGATGGGTGGATGGGAGTGGGGTGGGATGGGTGGATGAAAGTGGGGTGTGATGGGTGGGTGGGAGTAAGGTGGGATGGGTGGATGGGAGTGGGGTGGGATGGGAGTGGGGTGGGATAGGTGGATGGGAGTGGGGTGATATGGATAGGGTGGGGTGTGATGGTTAGGATGGAGGTTAGTGTTTGGGTTGTGAGTGTTGTGATTAAACAAATAAATCATTTGAAATAAATGAAATGGTGTGCATCCAGCACCACCAGATATTCTTCAAATGATTTAATGTGGTGATCAAGGATGTCTTTCAACAGGTGGTGCTCAACTGTCCAGCATGCTTGCAGGTTTTTGTGAGTGCTATCAAATAGACACTTGCCAAAGTAAATGGACTAAAGAAGCTAATGATCAAGAAATGGAAGCATAAGAAGTGGTGGGCTAAAGTTGACTCAAGTAAGCTCTTTAGTTTATAGAACAATGCAAACAAATTCAAACAATCTGAGGACAGTTTTAACAGTTAATTTTGCTGTATTATATTGCCTTAATATTGACTACTATATTGTCAATTAATCATAAAAAAATATTGAGCAGTTTTTTGTGTTCAAAATAAGAAAAACATTGTCCAAACTGCAATGATATGGTATAGCTTTTTGGAGATAGATACAATTTGAACAATTTGGATATTCTGGCATGTCAATCATCAGAAATGGATTCCACACTATAAATAACCCAACATTTGACACATAAAAACCCATATGGGTGATGAGTTTTATGTGATTGCTGCTATCTTAGCAGCCATTTTGGATATCTCCAATTCCTCAAGGTCAATATATATATAGTAGCCACTCTGGTTATTCAAACATGTTAAATGGTGTCAAATTTTGTCAGAAATGGAATGAATGGTGTAAATAACCTAATATTGGATACAATCAGAATCAATATATGTGTTCATATTGCACAGACATGACATGTCACAAATGGTGGCAGCCAACTTGGCAGCTATTGTGGTTATTCAGACATGGCAAAAACCATTGACATGGTCAGAAATGGAATCTATGGTATGAACAACCTAGTTTGGGACAAAAAACTCACATAGGTGCTCTAAATGCAAAGATATAACATGTTTAATGTGACGGCGGCCATCTTGGATATCTCAAAACGCTTAAGGTCACCAGGGTGGCATCACTCGG
This sequence comes from Chiridota heheva, assembly GCA_020152595.1. Lineage (NCBI taxonomy): Eukaryota > Metazoa > Echinodermata > Holothuroidea > Apodida > Chiridotidae > Chiridota > Chiridota heheva. The sequence goes on from JAIGNY010000395.1 coordinate 1,420,524, forward strand.
ATTATGAATCAGCGGGTCTCAAAGATAGAGAAACCATCAAGAAACATTGCGGGGACCAAACATTTTGGTTATTGATATGGGCACTAGACTATTAGTTTGCTGTGACATTCATACTCAAATGTAATTGGTGAACATTTCAACTTTGAGTAAAACCGGACTCTTATATAAGCTTGAAGCTTGTTGTTTCAGAATGGTCTTTCTAGGATGTATGTATCTTTAGGGACTAGATATCTTCGATACTGACATTCTTAAAGGATTAGTTTATTGGTCAAGAAAGCTTAACTTATATGAAAGAGGACTTCAGAGGAAGCAAAACGGTGTTTAAAGCATTTTCTAAGATCTTTTTCCATTAAGGAGATAAATACAGTTCTGTCTCATTTGTGTGCAAAGCCTGAAATCAGATGTGACATCACATTCTCATATTCCTTAGTCATTATGCATTCTATCATATATTTTTGTGCTATTTTGTGGCTTAATAACCATTTGCTACATCAGGAAAGTAGTAAAACAGAATCGAGTAAAAAAATGAAAATTCGCCACCCAAGGAAAAATCATTCAAATAAGTAAAAAGACAGTTTTCTATAAAATGCATTACCAATTGTTAAGAAAGTTCAGATTCCATAGTAGACTTACTACATTAGTCATTTCTACATATATAAGGCAGAACTTTAAACTTGAATATCTCCTTAACGGACTAAGATATTGCAGTAGTTTCTGCACCATTTTGTTTCTTTTAAAGTCCTCGTTTATATAAGATCAATTTTCTTTACCACTAAACTAATCTTTTAATAACATCTCTACACAGTTCAAACAGCTATCATGTTTTTCTGTATTGAACTGCATGCATGGTTAACAAAATGTCTGAATTAAGAATGTAGACTTGTAGAACACAAGATTTGTGGTGCCAAAACTAAAATTCAGCCAATTATGACCAAAAGAATATCTTTCCAAACTAAAAATAAAAGCTAATTGGAGGATAAAATCTTCAAACTCCTAATTCAATTCAGGATTTAAGTGGAATACCCAATGAATAATATGAACTAAAAAAATAACATCACCAATTTGCAAATATTTTTCATTGATTTGACCCGAAAATTCAAAAAGCTTTTGGTTAAAATTTAACTAATTCAGATTAAAAATTTGATTTATTTTCATGATTTCAGATTTAAAAACAATAAACCTTAGATAGCCCATAGGTGTTACTATCCTTTAAATGGCTATTACAATGAACCTTACATAGCCCATAGGTGTTACTGTTCCTTTAAATGGCTATTACAATGGCCCTTACATAGCCCATAGGTGTTACTGTTCCTTTAAATGGCTATTAAACAGGATATTGAACTACAGTATATCCATCTATAACATTCTTGCAAACAAATGAATTCACAAGCGAACTTACCCTGGGGCCCCTGTGACTACAAAAATTCATTGTAATGAAATTGATGTACAGTATGTCACTATACGCTCACGAGAATAGCATTATAAATTGACAGCGTAAAGTCCTTCTGGTCTTTAATCTCCATACAAAATATCAAGAAAATATGAAGAAAATTGAAGATATTGTGAAAAGTTTATGCAGTGTGTAAAATAATGTTATCAATTTTTAATCTTCTCCCATCAGTAATTCAAGACTTACAATTATAATCAGTGATGGATCTGCAATAAATGTAGAGTAAAATTTCTAAATTATTAGCAAAATTTTACCCCACATTATTAGTGTTAACAAATTTGTTTGTAATTTTCTTAACAGGTAGTTTTTATATGACTTAATAGAAGTTTGATTTTGACGGCAATGTAATGGCAACTTGACTTTAGAATGTAACAGGCCTTGCAGCACAAAATCTATTCACAATTAAAAACCGATGAAATTTTACACTGGTGACATGCCAGAACCATACAATGAAATACGAACTGTTTCAAATGTTTTAAATGCTTAGGGGAATTAAAGATTGCATAGATTGAGCTAGGTGTGGGTTCACCATTAGTTCTGCAAAAATTAACTCAGTGAGTGATGAAAGAAATGTCAATACCATTTATTTTTCCATGACATTGATTGATCGACTTTAGATTGATGTGTTTTCCTGATAGCTAGATGTTAATTGGGTATGTGGCCAGACCTGCATGTGTCTACATATACAAAAATCTTTGGCAGACTTATAGAAGCTTCCTATCAAATTATTGTGGTAAAAGAATCACACAAAAATGTAATTATTCAAGAAAATGGAAATTTATACAGGATGACATAATTTTAAAAAGCTTCTATAATGAAATCAGTTTATTAACAACTATACACAAAATTGTCAACTTTGTAAGTTCTCATAATTTTGATGGTAATTCTATAATTATTTTCCATGAATTTCAATAGATTTGAACATCTATACTCTTGCCTTAAGAATTTCCTAGTCCTTTTAAAGTTATACAAATAAGTAGCAGGGATTATACAGTTGCATGAAGAAACTATTTTCAGTAAGTTTGTGTTTGTACTAAGTATGGACAGGAATATGAAAGAAATTGGAAAATCTGAATATCAGAATAACAACTAAAGTGAAGGCTTTCATCATAACTGTCTTCAAATAACTAGACAATAGAAATAAGATGTTAAAATAACAAAACAGTACTCATATTGACCAATACCTCCAGTTCATGCTTCAGCTAAAAGATGGAAATTTGCAGTCCTAAGCTTATTTTAATATAGGAAACATTCATCCTAATTTGCATAAAGAAGACATACAAAAATGAGTTTTTATCACAATTCAGAATGAAAAATAGGAAATTCATTTAAATATAATCTTCCAAGTTATTATGTGTTTTAAATTAAGAAATCCTTACTTCAAGCTTAAAACTTTGTACTCTTCTTATTCTCGAGGTCGGACATCTGGAAATGTTGTGGTGCATGGCGACGTAACAATACTTTTTTGACAATCTCAAACTTTAGTTAAAGGGGAAAACAAACACTGGCAGTCAGTTATCATTATAGTCAATGGGAGAAAAACATATGTTTTATCATTATTCAACAAATACTAAACAGAATTTAGTTTTCTTCAAATATGATGTGTATTAGATTATAGTTTCCAACATATATTGAGTACCATTAATTTTCGCTGAGGCGAATACACAAGTATTTTTACAAAATATCCTATTGACTGTAATGATAAAGTTTTCCTCCCAACTTGGTAAAACCGTACTGAGCTCGTACACTGTTACGTTGTCTCCGACCATGAGAATTGAAATAATTGAAACTTTCAAATAAATTAAGACTGAGTTTTACCTACTGTACATTTCACTTGAAGTACAGTGGGAAAGCCTGCAGTGCATTTTTCAGTTAAGATTAGTCATCAACCAATCCTTACTTTTTAGAAGCTAAAAAGTTAGTTGTGTTCTCCTCAAGCAATATTTCCTTAGATTTACAAATCAAGTGTTCTCCTTCTATCTAAAGTAGCGTGATTAAGATTTTCTATCCAATCAACTGAAAATACTTACAGTTATTCTCATCAAACAAAGACAATAAATTACTAACATACACAAGTAAATGCACCTGTAGCGTTATCTAAAGTAAATGTGGCAATTAAGTAATAATCTCTAAATACCATTGATCTTTTCCTCATGAATGTAGAGCATTAAGCAGAGCAGCTTGACAAGAGGAAGCCTAAGAATTAGGCTTCAACTTAAAAGACCTGGTAATTCAATCATTGAATACTAATCACTTACAGGAAATGTCAAAAAGTCTCATTTGCTCATACTCTTGACACTAAATTCATTCATTACACCCTAAAAGAGATTTCAAGAAATGTGTAGATGGTGCATCTGTGAATCTAATTCCCACCAAAACCAAAGAAATTACAATCCATATTTTACTGTCAGATTCTTTATTTTTAAATGCTGATATCGCATCAAGCATGTCTAAGATGAACGAATACAAACTATGGAACTAACAGGCAAATTTGAGATTCTCTCCTGATTCTACAGGAGAAATTTTGTGAGAATTCAAGTCATCAAGGACATGAAATTGTCCCCACAAGACTTTTACCCCTGCCCCTCCCCCATCCTGTAGATCTGTGGAAGTTCCTACGAGGAACATACCTTACTACAAGTTAAAATTATTCTAATTTACTATATTACAATGTACTTTGTTTATCAAACTACAACTAGAACGATAAATACTGTCATGGTTCGCATGCCCATGCAAATTGACACCCATATGATATGACCCGGCCAATTATAAATATGGTATCTCACACAAAGCCCCACATGGCATCCCATGTCCCACATGGCATCCTACCCAATGTCCCACATGACATCCTATCCCATCCCTTGTCCCACATGGTATTCCACCATATCTCCCACATGACATCCCATCCCATGTCCCACATGACATCCCATCCCTTGTCCCACATGGCATCCTACCATATGCCCCACATGGCATCGCATCCTATGACACACATGGCATCCACCATATGTCCCACATGGATCCCATCCCATGTGCCAAATAACATCCCACCCCATGTCCCACATGACATCCCATCCCATACCTTGTCCCACATGGCATTCCATCATACAGTATGTCTCACATGGCATTACACCATATGTCCCACATGGCATTAAACCATGTCTCACATGGCATCCCACCCTATGACACACATGGCATCCCACTCTATGCCCACATGGATCCCATCCTACATGTATGTCCCACATTAATCCAACCATGTATACCACATGACATCCCTCAATATGTTCCATATGACATCCCTGTGTCCCACATGGTATCTATCCCTATGTCCCCCATGGCATCCCACCGTATGTCCCGCATCAGTGACTTCCCACCTGATTTCCCACATGGCATCCCACCTTATGTCCCACCAAATATTCCACATGGTAGCTCTCCCAATGTCCCAATAACATCCTACTCTATGTCCCACATGGCATCACATCCCATGTCCCCATGGCCTCATACCCTATGTCCCACATAGCCTCCTACCCTATGTCACACATGGCATTCCACCCTATGTCCCACATGGCATTCCACCATATATCCTACATGGCATTCCACCCCGTTCCATATGGCATCCCGCCCCATGTCCAACATGACATTCCATAGGCTCTATAAGAAGTCTCATCCTAGCTATCACAGTCCCTGATTGAGCATACTATGTATGAAAGTGTCAGTTCATATAACTTATATGCAAATGACTTGTTGAATAAGAAATAAAAGGTGGAGTCAAATCATTATGCCTGATATAGCCCTTGGTCTATACCACATGTATATATTATATCATATGTCCCGCATGGCCCCCATCCATGTCTCGGCATCCCTCTCTATGTCCACATGCAGTCTCATCCTGTCACATTCCCTGACTGAGCAGACTAAATCAAAAAGTTTGGTCAGTTCATATACTGTAGCAACTTTATGCAAATGACCACAATAATAAAGGCAGAGTTTAATAATCATGCCTGATACAACTGTTGGTGCCCATATATTTTGAAGAATTTTAAGGATTTTAAATCTCCAGTGCGACGAGAGAGACGCTTTAAGATCTCTGAAGAATATTGGAAAATTATATCATTTTACAGTTATCTTTTAAGGAAATATCAAATGTTTTGTAGACTTTTTAAGGAAACTACATGTAGTCTTCAATCTTGTCTCAAGTGTCTCTGAAAAACTTTAACATTTTGTAAGGAAATTCTAACCTTTCTAATACTGATATCGGAAGAAACTTATAACTTTTTCTGAGGAACTCTGAAGACTTTAACATTTTTTTCGGGTTCTCAAAAAACTAACATTTCTGAGGAAATCTGAGTCGTGACTTTGATGTTTGGCAAAATTAAGGTGAAGTAAAAACGCATGGTTTATTTATTTCATTTCTAGATGACTCAACGTTTAGACAAGATTCTCAATTGAGTTTAAAATGAGCTTCAGGAGGATATCTGTTCTGACGTCCCCCCCCCCCCTCCCTTAAGCTTCTCCCCCACCCATGGGTATCAAAAACATTGGTCAATGAAAGAAGGATATGAAGACATGATTGCATTCTAAAACTTCGAAATCACTTACTTTCATCTCAGATTTTGTGTCAGATGATTACACACAATACCTATTACACTTAATACATTAAATGTGCCCATTTTTTAGAATGGTTGAAAAAGAAAAATTTGGAAAGTCCTGATAAGCTTAATTCTCACTTAATTTACATGAATCATCTGCTAGGTTAACGATTATGAACCACAAAAGTACATGCATGTACTCTGGGTATAATCAGGATTTGGTGGTGCAAAAGGGAATTCCCCCTTCCCCCACCACACCCACACACATGCACACCCACCCACACACTCACACACACTCTCATTCACACACACACACACACACACTGTTTTCCATATTATTACCTTTTGCATTTCTTGTATTTTAGGGTGATTTGATTATTTTGCCCACCTTTCAGTTGGCAAATCCAGCTTATGTCTCTGGATGTGTATAAACTGGAGCCAGTAAAGCTTTTTTTATTCAATGTGCATTGTTGCAATAAACATGAATATGACAAATTTGAGAATAAAATCAACAGTTATGATATGAAATTCAACATACACAAATACAAAATCACAAATAAAAGGGAAAATACCACGGAACAGCTTTCTTTTGCATCCCAAATATTTGCGTTAAATTTAGCAATCAATATGTATATTGTCAAATTAAACATTGCACTAATCAGTTTTCACTGGCATGAAAAAGAAAAAGACACTGTTGGGAATTAGGCATCATGCTACTCATGCTTTTAACATTGTTATAATTAGAATAGTTACCATGACAAAAATGGATTAAACCACTAAATAAAAACCTGCGTAATATCCTACACACTATCATGAAAATAAGAGTACAGTAATTACAATGATGGAGTATCTCTATAAATACTCCCCCTTTCATCAGTAAAAGATCTACAGTACAAGCTATTTCTTTATTTAGTAAATAGAGGTTCTTCAACTCTGGAGAGAAAGCTTCCGTTCCACAATTATAATTTGTTGAATATGTCAGTCGCGTACTGATTATCTTAATTACGATTATATAACTGATTAATACAGAGAATAAATTTGATTCAGAACAGCTCAATTCAAACAGAATCCTAATGGGACACTGTACCTGTTATCAAAATTTGAGTATGTAAATACACATAATTTGTAAGATTAATTAGACCAAAAGCTGGAAGGCGTTTCATTGCATGATAACTATGACCTACAAAGCTTGGCAGTTATTAACACTTAGAGTGAGGAAGTGTGAGCCATTGGTTAAATCAGATGTATATTTCATTTGTTTCTTTCCACAAGTCAATTCAAATAAACAACTGTCAATTGTCTGCTAAATGTTTGAGCAGAATTTCAGCATCGGATTTAGGAAAGTCAGAAATCTATTTCCTAAATTTCCCACTGTGATCTCTTTTTCAGAGAAAGTCAATTTCATTCTGCATTATTTAATTATTGGTTATTTGTAGCTTGTAAATTATAACAATAACAAACTTTTTATTCAGTTAAAAAAAAAGCCAAATATGTTATGCACTTGTCAATTGTGTGACTCACCCTACACCCCCAGGCAAGGTGATTCATTGCACCAAAATGGGTGGACAAAAAATGTGCAATGATGCACCCCTCAGTCACTTAGGTGACTGACATTGTGAAATGACTTACCCCAAATCAATCACCTCTGTACAAAGTCAATAGGTCTAAAGTAAATTGACCCACCCCAGAGTCACTCTGATGACTGACAATTTGGTACAATGACACACATGTGTATCATTATTTCATATGTCAATGACTCACCTTTGACTGGCATTGCCGGGGGTAGTAGGGTGAGTGTACAACTGACCTGACAAGTGCATAACAATCTATGGCTCAAAAGGGTCAACCTATGACTAAATAAGAGTTTCTACCATGTCACAATTGCATTCGCAAACATGTGTAATGTGGTGCATGCAACATACAGTACATTTTAATCTTCATATAAAGACTCCTTGGATGTTTGACTTGAATATGAAGTGTACATCATAATGAAAGCTGGTGCATAGTGCAGCCAAGCTTTTAATATGTATTTTTTGCTACTTAAAGGAATATTTTCTTACATTGTGTATGCATATGATAGAGGACTATTAAAGTAACAATTTGGTGTATACAGAGGCAGCGGCGGAAGATGTTTAAAACTGGGGGACACAGGATCTGACGGGCACTTTCCAACTGTTGTATTTTCAAAGCATGTAGCACAGCAGTATAGCTTTATATGGTCAACTCTCCTCCCCCCTACCCCCCCCCCCCCTCCCTCCCGGCCTCACTCAGAAAATTTATCCCATTTTCCCTTTTTTTTTTAAATTTACAGCTTCAAAAATTCAAGATATTTTTGGTCAAAAATTCGGTAAAATATAAAATTTCCATACTAAAAATTCATAAATATTGGAAAATTTATAGATCATTCGCCTTGAAATCGGTAAAGGATTTAGACTTATAGATCATGATAACCCAATTTCGTCATGATCGAGTCACAATATATCTAATGTGTTAAATATTATTTTCTTGGTGAGAATAATGAATTAAACTCGGTAAATCAGTATAAATTAGACCAGTTGGCCCAACTTCACACCGTCTTCAGCAAGTCAGTGGCAAGAGTACCCGTTGTATGTTTTTTCCAGAAACAATGTTAAAGGTGCTCCACAAGTGAAATATGGTGTATTTTGTTTAATGTTTGTCCTTTCTTCAATCTGTCAATTAAAGGATCAATTATCTTTATCTCAGGGTCATGCATCTTTCAAATTAAACAAGGTAAGGAGGGGGGGGCATGCCAGTTTATGTCATGACTTTGCTTGGGTCCATATAGTAAGGTTTTGCCCTGCATGGCCCTTTTTAAAGATGCCCCACTAACAACATTTTGGGGTGACTCGCACACCACGGTTTGAAGGCTCTATTTGAAAGAGTTTTTACAAACTTTAAGCTAAGAAAATAAAGATAGGCAGAGAGGTGAGGGCTTTTTAAGTACAAACAAGTCTAATATGTAGGACTGTTGGGCCCCAAAATATGGAATAAAGAAACATGTAGGATTATAGCAGTCTTTCAAATAACAAAAAGCATGTCTTGAGGCGAAGGAAATCCAAACATTTGGAGCCACTGCAAAAAAAGCACAGGGGCCAGCCCTAGTGCAAGTACGCCATTCAACTAAGAAGTTTCCTGATAAAACAGTGATTTTCCATAATTTCAGTATAGCAGGATTAAAAATTAAATCATGAATCCAATGCCTAAAAAACACATACACGGTTGGATGCTAGCTACCATCTGATAACTTCACGCAGCACAATTTTTTTGAACATAAAACATTTCTGAAATTTCACTGATATGCATCATCCAAATAGAAAACATCTTACGGAAACACCTACGCAATGCACAAAATCTTAAGTTCTGAGAAGAAGAAACAAGAATCCTTAGGAGAGACTGTTCTCAGAAGTTAAACCTTTGTTACAAGAAACATTTTCATAACTGAAGGAGACAGACAAAGTTACATACTTCATCAAAATATGGAGGAAGTCAGCTCTGTATGAGATAAAATGACAGTACATGCTTTTCGTTATCCTTTAAACTACATAAAAATGTGTATTAGACTTGCAAATGCAATTAGAAATTCTCTTCTTTCAGCCCTTTAAATTTTTTAATGTTGAAAGTTTGATAGATAATCATACCTCTGGGAGAAAGAGTAATATCTTACAAAACAAAACCCACACTTTTTCCTAAAAAGTATTCTGAAATACAACTCAGAAATTAAAAAACTACTTTGTATACAGTATATTTATAAATGTTCATATTTTCTATAAGATCAAAAGAGCAACGCCTGTTGCAACAGGCCCTAGAGTAGATCATTATTAGATTTTGGGGAATAATAAGAGAAATCTATCAAATATTGATTGCCAAAAAAAAAAAAAAATTCACAGCAATGAATAATAAAAAATTCATAAAAGACAAAAAGCACACAATATATCATTGTTGATAATAAAAGATATTTATCTGGGATATTAAACTGCAGATTAAATGTATGTTTACTTGTATATAATTTTAAGAAGCAAAATTTCATGATTACAGATGTACTATAAGAAGAGTCACAGTTGAATGAATCGTGGTTGTAATAATTTCATTTGTGATAAAAGATTATTAGCTGAAAATTGAATAAAGTGCTGTTTAGTATCGATTACGCGACATCTTTATATACAATGATATCTTACATATGCATCTCTCTCTGGAAATGGATTGGTTACTACTTGAAAAATTATGTTTTGCAAAAATTGTGCAACCTGTTAAAACAAATTAAGAAATGAATCATAATGCTCATTCAATTACATTAACTGAATATAATATGTATGATATTGAATCCCACAGAAAAAAAACAAGTAACAACTCAGTTATAAATAAGAAAAGTTTCTGGCACAATTTTATTCTGACTTCTATCTATCTAAGTATGTTTTGTGGCAAATTAGGCTGGCATCGATCACACACTTGAAGAAAGCGCCCCTTAAAACACGGACGGGATGAAACTGCCCGCTATTTTCATCCCATTTCAAGGACATTCCCTCAACGAGTTGACACAATTATTTGACCACAAATTTGGTTATTATACGAAGTGGAAATGAAATAGGAAACTTTGAAACTTTTCATTGACCGCATGTCAGTATCACGTAATTGTTTATGCGGTTACTAGAATGCCACAGGCACAGAAAACCAAGATGAAGTAGTGTTCAGAGGGCGGATTCTGTAATAAAAGCGTGGGAACAACTAGCAGCAAACAAACAGGTATGGAGAAACAAAATCAGTGGTGCAAGAAGCAGCTTTGAGGAAAACAGACACACTGCTGCTAAAGAGGAACAAAAGAGAAGAAAGGAACCAGTTTCAAAGGCTCTCACCGACCAATGTGCCCCAACTGTTTCAGGTCCTGCAGATTGGGTTCCATAGCCATCAGAGAGCATGTTGCCATACACTGGATTGGCAACCATCTTCCCTACAATCTTCGTAAGCGAAGAAACAGCCAACACAACACCCACTGTTTTTGAAATATGAAGTAGGTTATGTATAATATTCTTTATGGCATAACAACCTATGTTTAAGAATTAAGTTTAAACCAATCTGTGAACCCACGGCAGGTTATCCAATCAGCAGCCAGTGGAAACATTTGTTCGACATCCAATCAACTGTGTGAACAACAGCAACTGATACAAATGGCACTAGACTTGAATTTACAATGGCAAACAAATGTATAACTATAATTTGTAAATACAGCACAAAACCAGATTAATTAAGCAAACTTCATTACACTCTGTCCAAAATTTTACTGCACAGATTTAGCTGATTTTATGCAAATTTATATTCAGCATTGAATTAAGTTACATTTTATTGAGTGAGTGGGCTTGTTAGTTTTGGGGCTTTTTGATGTAGGCCTTTGTGTGAGAATTCACTGTATTAAAAATTGTATAGCACTATGATTTTCCAGCAGCATCTGGCATTACAAATTGCACTATGATAACATTAATTAGTCAAAACTTTAAAATCAAACTAGTTATTTACACAATCATCAATATATTTACCAAATGAGGATGCTTAATGGGTAAACCCCCAGTATTGATTAATTATTCCATCAACTTTACAAAACAGGCATCAGAGCAAAATTGAATCTGTTGTCCAAGTGTTTTAATCTAGAGGTCGTCTTTTTTTGTTTTTCTTTCTATGATAAATGAAGAGTTCATCTGGCATCCATAATATCCTGCACTCCAAATCATTAGTAAATTACACACAAGTTGCATTTACATTAGTCTCCAGAAAACATTACTTTGAACTTCAATTTCATGGTTGACAGATCATATCAGAAAATCCTTTGAAACTAAGCTGGATGCATCTTAGTGGCTGAAAATGTTTACAGGAAATAATTATATAAATTAAAATTAATATTGCAAATATGCTATTTGAGTAAGCTATAAGATTGAAACTTGACTTGAGAAACATATTTGCACTCAAACAAAGAAAATAACTCAAAAAGTTTCTTGAAAATATTTCCTGTGGTTTGGAAGAATGTGATCTTTGCTGAAAAAAAGACTAAACATACTTTTTGACTAGTCTTGACACTTGTGAGATGAAAGAAAGAAAGCTTTGAGATTTCTTTTTCATGCACACGTAGTCGTTCAACATTGATCATTCTACTGCGATATATTGCCAGAAGCAACATTTTCACATCAAATTTATAAGAAAACATGTTGATTTGTATATGTCATTTAAAACAAAATATGCAAAGTAAAATACTTTCATAAAGGAAGCTTCAAATTTGTAATGTAATTGAGTAATCTACGTGTTTAACAATTGTGTCATTTTTCGGTAAGATCAAAGAAACAATGCATTAATTTAAATAATAGCTGGAGTAATGGTTAAGTTAAACATCTAATTTACAAATCGTGAAAATCTCAACAATAAAAAAGTCAGACAAAATTGCCAAACGTCAGTGAGGAATGATCTATTGAAACTCGGATATGATTCTTCAAGTATCATTAATGATAAAGGACTAACTTGTTATCTTGTAGTATATTGTATTCTGGACGGACAGGTTTTCATATTATAATACAACAAATGAACATAAACAATAACAAAAAAGTCTTTGGGGTAAAATTTACCAGGGATGGCGTAAGAGAGAGAGTAAAAACACTTTTAAAATGAAGAATATAACTTTAAAAATAAGCAAGTATAATGGAGGTTTCTAAAAGAAAATGTATTCAAGGTAAAATAGTACTGGCTATGAAAACAATTGTACGTCCCCTTATTAAACACTAAGTTTGATTAATGTTTTCCTAATATCAACAGTGTGGAGGGGGATGCAAGTTCAGTTGTCCACCTTATATAAAAGAAAACATTACAAAAAACAAAAAAGTGAAGGCAACATTTAAAAATGTTACTATGAGTTCAAGTTTAAAGTTCTGTCAAGTCTACTTGTGTCTTTGTGTATTAGATTAAATTTACAACCCGAAAAAAGTATTATTATTTCTTTTTTTCAAATCGTAAAAAACTTATTTAATTTTCAATACATTAACACTGTTAAGTAGGTGAGAGTGTGTCACATCTTTCTTCTACAGTATATAATAGCTAATTCCATCTGGCCATTAGGCTTATAGAGCCGGTACTTTTCCTCGGTTTCGATGGCGCAAGCCGATGAGAGTACATGACTCCCCCTGGATGGGACTCCAGTCCTTCGCAGATCAACTCCCCAGCAGTGCTGGTACTCATTTCATAGCTGAGTGGACTGAAGCAAGTAGAGTAAAGTATCTTGCTCAAGGACACAATGCAGCGCTCGTGATGGGAATCGAACCCGGTACCTTTGAATACGAGCTTGAATCCCTAAGCACTGAGCCACTGCACCTCTATAAAATAAAATTGGTCATTTTCATCATGCAAATCAGTCATTTCATAAAGCAAGTTACATTAGTTGTTGTGCTCTTTAAAGTTTTTAAAAGTCAGACCTGAGCTGATATATAAGCAGGTCGGGTCAGACTTTTCCTCTTTATTTTCTTAATTCTGAAAACCACAAGTAATTAGGATCAAATTTTCCTTATCAATGGCTCAGTTGTATTTGTTCTCCTGTTGGTCCTGAGTTGTTGTGGAAGTTGGTGTTGAGTATCATAATAGCCATGGATGAAGTTCTTCTGTGTAGTTGTTGAGTGGTTATTTTAATGGATGAAGTTCTTATTGTGTGGTTAAGTGGTTATTTTAAATAAGATAAGTGGTCTCATTATCTGCTAGGGTAAGTTTGTGGTTATAATTTGCTGGAACAAATTATTAAGGAGAAGGACAAGTCATAATAAACATACAAATTTGAAATAAGAGTTTGAGCAGTCTTCCACCTATTCAACATAACAAATTTTGCGTCTAGACTTATAATTCTTGCCCCTTTGATCAAGAGAAACCAAACAAGCTTTCAGTAAATTTAAAGAATAATCTGTATTCAGAATTTACTGTTCTTTCTAGTGGGCAGTAAAATATCTTATGGTGTACTTATACTTATCTTATACTTTAACCGTATTACCAATATAAATACTGTGTAGCACTACAGACAAACTTTTTTGCATGATTTGGGATCAAGCGAATCGAATTTAGGATGGGGGAATTTACTGTTGCTGTTTCAGAGAACTAAGCAACAAAATGAATAAAACAACACAAAGTTTCAGCAATCACAAAAATAATCAAGATGGCTGCAAAATATTAAAACATTTCACTGGACGTCTATCCATCCCTCTTGGAAGTTTAACAAAGAAATCTAATGAGGTTTATGGGTTACTCTACACTCACTGCTCAAAATGTTATCTGGAATGGAATTATTTGTCTCACCTATAAAACACAAGTTTGCAATGTATTATATATCTATATCTGTAATTTAAGATATTTTTGTCACAACTTTAGCTTGGAAGAGTATATCTGAAGAAATGAAACTATAGCAAAAGATAAGGAATTTACAGTGTTTTGAAAGAATATTGTGTTCATGAGGCAGCTAGGTCATGCAAACTAGAACATCAATGATGTAGTTGGTGGGTAGCCTAGTTCGAGCGCTTCTTGGACAGTAATTGAGGGACACTTTTCATTCTAAAAAGGGGCACTTATGTCAGTTTTTCAAAAAAGTGGAGGATTCTTGCCTGCTGGCCCCATGGTTCCTACTTATATGGTTTGAGCATAGGCCGGATTAGAGAGGAGCACGTGGACACCTTCCCCACCCTCACTTTTTGTCCAAGTGAATACTTTTGTATATGGCGATGTGTTATATTTTAGCATGCTTTTGTAATTCCCTCACCCCGCCTTCCCCCCCCCCTCCCCCGGCACACACATTTTTGACTTTCCCCCACTTTCGGTGGCAAATCCCGCCTATAGGTTTGAAATTGGGGAGCTTGCAGACCAATGTTGACAATTATACTTATCTGGGGAATAGGTAAAAGGCTTCTTTTGAAAATTGCTGCTTTCAAAATATTGGGGCATGCTCCTTTCCACCCAGCCCTCAGAGTCAGTGCTACTGCAGGCCTCCCAGTGACTCTTTTTTAAAATAAAGGTTTTTTTAAAAGTTGGAAAAGTTGAAATAAAGGTTTTTAAAGGTTTTGGATTTAAATAAAAAGGTTTATAAAGCTCAACTCATGAAATAAATTTTCATACAATGAGCATATTCTGGGGCAAAAGGCAGTTAGTGGTGCCAAAAGTCCATTACTTACGTGAAGTTGGAAATTCTATTTTGGTCCTGGTACTTTTTTAATGTGTGTTGAGAACAGATATGCTATTAAATGGATGTGTATACTTACCAATGAAGCTAAAACCTTGGCACTCGAATCATTTACCTTACTTAACTTTGAAAATAAAGGTTTTTAAAGGTTTTAAAGGTTATTTTGAAAGGAATAAAGGTTCAATTTGTCAATAAAGGTTTTTAAAGGTTTACCGGGAGCCCTGCTACTGGTAAAATGACATGTTTTAATTGTGTCAAATAAGTACTAAATGTATGTAACAACTTCTATATATTATGTAATATTTGTCAGTGAGTAAATTTTTAATTGTTTTCAAGCTTCCAGAATTGACCTAGAATAATTTCTTATAAGTTTCAAAGGGTATCTCCAGCACAGCCAGGTCCACCCTCAACTTTCAAAAGGGCTCCTGCCCGCCGGTCCGCCATCAACTTTTAAAAGGGCCACCTCATGCCCAGTTAACCGTCAATTTTCAAAAGGGCCACCTCCTGCTCTCATTATATACTTTAGGGTAAAAGGGCAGTGCCCTGTGACCCCCGACATTGCTGCAAAGCGCCAAAATTCCCATGGGCCCCTAGGACTCTAGTTGCCCCACTGCATAATGGAACTCTTTTTCAAGTATGCCTACAAAAACTTAAGCCTCAACAGCAATATGATGCACATTTTAATAACAATATTTCTTTTGATGTAAATTAAAATCATAAACAGACATAACAGCAAAGTACTGTATGTATAAAATCAAGATGGATTTTAAATTTTTGCAACAAGACATGTTTTTAACTATGGCATATTTTTCTCATATTGCTAGTGCATTTTCCTCATATTGCTAGTATATTAGCCAAATTTTGAGCAAATAATTAATTATCGCAATTAATGAGTCACAATTGATCAATTATAGCATCACATAACACTTCCAAGCGGCAATCATACAAAATATAACTAAACACATTCATATAAGATGGACTTACTTGACACTTGAACTAATCCTTTAGATGACCTATTGATTTTACGCATCAGTTATTCAAAGGAGCTTTTTGTGAAGAACCAGATCGTGTTACTGGAGCAAGCTGCTCCATTTATCAACACTCTGGTGTTTTTAAAGGCACTGAAACTTTATAGCCAGAGTTACTCGATCGTGCTATTTGGATATATATAGCCCATTTAGGCTATTTTAGTTTTATTTAAAGCTTCGATTTTTAAATGCAAGTTATAGCCCAAATGAGCTATCAGCTACAAAAGCTGTACCCCAATTTGATTCCACATTGGAAGAAATCCCAAACGAGATATCAAACTCGATTAGCAAATGCGCCAAACGGTACTATAATGCTCCAGCCAATGAAAACAATTTTCTTTCAATCAGAGGTATTCAGTGGTATTTCCAGAGTCAGTATTATTATATATGCTAAATTCAATCGAAATGCGCCGAGCAAAATCCGAGTATTTGAAACATTTTTAGCTAATTTTGGACTGCAAAATTTGTTAAAACTACGCAACAATAAGCACTGTTATTGCATCAACATTTAAGGCAAACATAGCAACACAGCAAAATATCCAAAAAATGCTTAGGATATGATAAACACTTAGGATATGATAAACACTTAGGATATGATAAAGAAGGCAAAAATCCAAACGTATCCGGGCAAGTACCTGGCTCTTAAGTTAATCATCGCATAAGCTCAAATCCGTTAAAGGGATGTTGAGCTAAAAACAACATTTGTCACTCAAATTATAAAATACTTGCAATGTATTAGATATCTACAGCTGTAATTTGAGACCATTTGTCCCAATTTTATCTTTAGACAGTATATCTGAAGAAATGAAACTAACAAAACATAGAGAATTAACAGCATTTTGAAGCAAGATTGTGTTTAATTATGAGGAAGGTCAAAAAACATTATTTGTCACTCAAATAATAGTTACACTCCCTGATAAGATTGCAAACTTGAGTAATCATAGCTCCAAAACTATTTTTTTTTACTATTTCGCACATGATTTGCCAAACACACCTGTGAAACTACACGGATACCATTACTCATTGAAAAAGAAATAAGCGCCAAATATCATTTTTTAAAAAGCAGAGAAATGTTGATTTGAACAATGATTCTTGGTTCCATAAAGTGCTGTTCCTTTCCTTGATAAACTTTCTCCCATCAGTAACTAGTAGCAACGACCATCCTTTATGGGGGCTCCACTTGATGCACATTATACAATGATTCAATAGAAACTCATACTTCACCAATGCAAATACATGTAGCATGCTGGCAATTCAGACTAAAAGGAAAGCCATTTATTTGAATTGTTATCATCAATCTCTGCATATGATTTTCTGAAAGAAAGTTGATTACTTTTCAAAATACAGATCTTGAAATAAACAGTTAACTTAACAGTAACTTATTCATGGTGCACTTGGGGATTCGTTCAATGCATAATGATCAAACATCTATTTTTACTCAAATGACAAGCACTAAGGGAAGAGGGAGCCCTTTCAGATTATGACAGAGATATATTTCATACACTGCACAACACCTGGCTCAGGTTGGTTGGTTGGTAAGGTTTTACAGCAGCATAACAGTGACAATCAAAAGGTGTTAGAGAGGCCAAATTTAGATAAGCAGGTTAGACATCATTGTAAGCGTTAATGTGATGCAGGCAAGAGATGAATTTTTAGATGAGCTCAGTGATGGAAGCCAAGAAAAGGACTCACTGGGAGGGTGTGGATGGGACAGTC
This sequence comes from Chiridota heheva, assembly GCA_020152595.1. Classification (NCBI taxonomy): domain Eukaryota; kingdom Metazoa; phylum Echinodermata; class Holothuroidea; order Apodida; family Chiridotidae; genus Chiridota; species Chiridota heheva. The sequence continues at coordinate 1,438,506 of JAIGNY010000395.1, forward strand.
TATGTGTTTGATGGTCAAGTGTTAATTGCAGTTATCGCATAGAGGAGGAGGGAGCCATTAAGAACGTGAGAGTGGTCGAGTTGAGTGTGACTATTTGTGAGGGAGGTGATGTTGATTTCATCTTTACAGGGGAGGTTGCATGTTGTATGGTGACTTGGATGGTGTGGAGTTTGTTACCGGTGGGTGTGTGCAAGTTGGTTTTCCAGAGGTGGTGTATGTGAGAGGAAGTTTGATGTCTGTACAAGTTTTGGGGAAGGGGGTAGGGGATGGTTGAGTGCTTCCTTAGTAGTCGAGTCTGCTTCGTCTCAGAACAATCTATCATTTTGCTATCAGCGAAAAATCAGGAACTGCAGAAAGGTAACAATTTTCTCTCGTTTTTTATTTTTTAATTTTATTTCATGATATGGGAAGTAACACCTTATACACAATTTTGATTACAGGCCTACTTGTAACAATACACTTCTTTCCATAAATGTCTTGTACTAATAGGAATGGAAAGATATTTGACCATCAGATTTTCTTTCAAATCTTTATCTGAACTATAAATAAATAGTAAAAGAAAAAAACATGTTGTTCCTCTACATATTTTAACAGGTGAAATGACAGCAATGGTTCTGAAGTGTGTGTTAGTGCCCCACAACAGTTTGAACAAGATGTTTGGCTGTACTAAGATGGAAGTATGCACAAGGCTTCTTTATACAGTATACTGCAAACAATAAAAGTTTGGCTTCAAATGGAAAGCCAACCAAAAACATTGCGTGACCACCCAGCCACATGAAGAGATAGCACGAACAAAAATGTTCCGACTAATTCATACTGACAACCATAACAACCCAGGGAAATGATTTTTTATGGGGAAAATCCATATAATTTTAATTAATTAAATGATAAAATTCCATACAAAACATACAGACAGATGGTTTAGTTTGTTCCAAGTATCACAAGCATGAGCAAATTCCTACCATAGCTTTGATGTGAGTTTACCAATACGAAAAGTAGATTAAACTTATATCTAACGTGGGATATTGCGAAGGCAAAGTGGAACAACATAGTAAATATTTACTTTGCCTATTGCAAAAAGCTAACTTCTACTATTTCATGGAAACCTGAAAAAACGTTTACAAACAAAGACATCCTTTTCAACATTAACAAAAGTCAGACAGCTAGGACAGGTTGGTTTTTCATTAGACATTAGAGTTTTGAGGTGTTGGAGGGAGGAGGGGTGTGGTGGGGAGGGAGAAGCAGGGAAGGGAGACTGGAAGGTTTGTTGTTCGTAAATGCTTTTTAGTTTCAGTTGGTTTCCTTTTTCAGTCCTGAAAATTTCCCTTTATGACATATTGATTATTTGTAATACATAGCTATATTTTCTATTTGATATATTTAATGTTTTGATTACACATTTTGTGATATAAACTTTTGTAAAATACTTATTTTGGGAGTACCCCATGCCTCCTGAGTATTATGTTCGTAAAACATGCAAAATAAACAAAAAATGTTTAACAATGAGAAGACAATACTGGAAAGCATTTCTAGTGAAGTGCATTTTTAGTAATAGCCAATTTTAAGGTCAAAACATTTGACTTTATTATATTATTATTATTATTATTATTATTATTACTATTATTATTATTATTATTATTATTAATATCATTATTATTGTTATCATCATTATTATTATTATTATTATTATTATTATTATTATTATTATTAGTATAATTATTATTATTATTATTACTATAATATTATTAATATTATTATATTACTATTATTATATTATCATTAATATTGATATTATTTTAATTAATATTATTACTTATATTTTTATTATTATTATTATTGTTATTATTATTATTATTAATATTTTCATTATTATCATTATTACTATTATCATTATTATTATTATATTATTATTATTACACCATTATTATTATTATACCATTATTGTTAATAATGATAATAATAAGACTTATAATGCGCACAAACCACCTAAACTAGGTGCTCAAGGCGCCATACAATAAATACAAAAATACAAAATAATTATAAAACAAAACAACAATTATTGAACATTAACAAAAACCTTAGACCTTAAGTAAGTCTTTCAATTCTATTTAAAGGAACCAATAGTAATGCAAGATCTGATGTAAAATGGCAATTCATTCCATAACCGTGGGGCAGCGACAGCGAAAGACCTGTCCCCCCATAAATACTTAGATTTTGATTCAAACAGAAATAATTCATCTGAAGAACGTAAATTACGGACAGGAATATACAGTTTTAACAGAATAGATATGTAAAGTGGAGCACAACCTTGGAGAGATTTGTATACGATAAGCAATATCTTATAGATGATACGATATGATACAGGAAGCCAGGGTAAATATTTCAAAATTGGGTTGATGTGACAGGACTTTTTGGAGAGAGTAAGAACTCTGGCCGCAGTGTTTTGTAGCCTTTGGAGACGACTGATTTGTTCACACCGCAAGCCGTAAAGGATTGAATTGGCTGTATCTAAACGTGATGTTATATAGGAATGAATAATCTGCTCAGTAGCAGCATGATTAAGATATTTACGCAATTTACCGATATTACGAAGATGAAATAAAGACATACAAATGACATTAGAGATATGGGGTTTTAAAGTCATTTTGGCATCGAAAATGACACCAAGATTTCGTGCTTGGGTTGAAGATGGAACAAATGACTCACCAACCGCAATGTGTGGAACAGTATCCCTATTCAGTTGTTGACTGGAACCGAAAAGAACAAATTCTGTTTTATTGACATTTAGCGTTGAAAATTAAGTTTCATCCAAGCACGGATAACTTGACAACAATTTTGTAATCCATTTATGCTGTAATCATAATCCTGTTAATGAGGTTTAAAAGCAAGATAAATTTGAGCGTCATCAGCATATATGTGATATGACACATCGTGCTCTAAAACAATGTTGCGAATTGGGTTGGTATATATTTAGAACCACTGTGGGTCAAGTACTAAACCATGTTGAACAGGAGTAATTAGGGCACATGGGCTTTGATACAGCATCCCCAACACAGGTAAATTGAGGTCTATGTGATAAATATGAACGACACCAATCAAGTGCAATGCCATTTATCCCAATGCAATTTTCTAAACGAGCAAGTAAAATATTGTGGTCCACTGTATCAAAGGCGACACTTAAATCTAACATAAGTAAAGCAGCGATTATTATTATTAATATTATTATTATTATTGATATTATTATCATTATTATCATTATCATTATTATTATTATTAATATTACTATTATTATCATTATCATTATATTAATATCATTATTATTATTATTATCATTATTATTATTATTATTATTATTATTATTATTATTATTATTATTAGTAGTAGTAGTAGTAGTAGTAGTAGTAGTAGTAGTAGTAGTAGTAGTAGTAGTAGTAGTAGTAGTAGTAGTAGTAGTAGTAGTAGTATTATCATTATTATCATTATAATTATTATTATTATCAAGATTATTGTAACACATTTATAAAGCACTTGCTACTACAAAACAGAAATGCAATCAGCGGTGCTTTACAACCCTTAGAAAATTAACCAAAGTTAGGTTCGATACAAATAAAATCAGCTAAACAAAAATATGTATATATATATATTTACATATATGTATATCTTATTTGAAAGATTTACAAAAGAGATAATGTCTTTCATCTCTTTCTAAACAGTGTATACATTTTTATATTCTTGATTTCAGTGGGGAGTGCATTCCACTCTTTTGGACCTGCAATTGAAAATGCATGGTCCCCATACAACTTTTGTGGCTTTGGGAAATTATAAAGTTGTCCGATGATCTTAACGCATATTTAGTATATTTATGTATGAAATATGAACTTAAATATGTGGGAGCCTGGCTATGTTAAAGCTAAGCTAAATCCATCTGCACCATTAGGCTCATTGAGTTGGTGCTTATCCTCGGTTTCCATGGCGCAAGCGGATGAGTGTACATTACTCCCCCTGGATGTACAGCTGAGTGGACTGAAAGCAAGTAGAGTAAATTTTCTTGCTCAAGGAACAATGCAGCACTCACGATGAGAATCAAACTTGGTACCTCTCGAATATGAGCATGACTCTTTAACCATTGAGCCACAGCACCTCTAAACTCTAGCCTGGTTATGTACGCATTTAAAACTCATGCATAAAAGTCTTAACAACTTTCTGGATTTGATGGGTAACCAATAAAGCTCCGTGAGGCATTTGGTGGCACTGTCATATTTCTTCTTGTCCAGTATTAGTTTTGCAGCAAAAGTATGTACACGCTGTAGTTTAGCCAAACATGTTTTATAATAGAATGCTACAGTAGTCTAGGTTGAATATTACTAAAGGATGAACTAACTGTTCCATAGGTTGTTTAGTCAAATGGCTTCTAAAAAACCTTAAGCAATATAAATTAAACATAGCATTTTTGCATCATCTACATATTTATAAAAGATAACTCATTGTCAAGTATTACACCTAAGTATCTAATATAATATCTTTCAACAATATGCTCATTATTGATATTTATCCCATTTGTTACACGCTCTTTTCTTTAAACATTGATAGCAAATTTAACATACTCTGTTTTGCTACTATTTAATTTGAGTCAATTTTGGTTCATCCAGTTTAATAAAATGTTAGCACACGCCTCTAAAGCTGACATGCAATTTACCTTGTCATTTGGATTATTAGGATTGAACGACTCATAATAAGAATGGTCATCAGCGTATCCCATAAGTGTGACTCTACTTTCATCATTGAGGAAAGTGGTAGCAATATACCCTTGTAGGGTGCTAACATACATATTGTATGCCACAGGGCCTGCACAGCTTTCTGGTGGTACAGAGAATGAAAGACATTGCTCTATTGAAAAGATTTCTTTATTTGCACTTTTATTTTCCTCTCACTAAAATAGCTATGAAACCATTTCAATGCAGTGTCTTTGATTGCAAACTGCTTTTGAAGCACAGTGAGGACACTGTGTCAACAGTATCAAAAGCAGCTAAGAGGTCCAGTGCTATAAGTGCTGCAGGTGAGAGGTCCAGTGCTATGAGTGCTGCAGGTGAGAGGTCCAGTGTTATTAGAGCTGCAGGTAAGAGGTTCAGTGATATCAGTGCTGCAGCTGAGAGGTCCAGTACTATCAGTGCTGCAGGTGAGAGGTCCAGTGCTATCAGTGCTGCAGCTGAGAGGTCCAGTGCTATCAGTGCTGCAGCTGAGAGATCCAGTGCTATCAATGCTGCAGCTGAGAGGTCCAGTGCTATCAGTGCTGCAGCTGAGAGGTCCAGTGCTATCAGTGCTGCAGCTGAGAGGTCCAGTGCTATCAGTGCTGCAGCTGAGAGGTTCAGTGCTATCAGTGCTGCAGCTGAGAGGTCCAGTGCTATCAGTGCTGCAGCTAAGAGGTCCAGTGCTAGCAGTGATGTAACTTTCTGCTGGTCCATGTTTAGCAGAAAGGTCATTTGTTGCCTTGATTAGGGCTGTTTCAGTGCTATATGACTGCCTATATGCGCTAATATAGTCAGGTAACAAGTTATCACTATTCAGATGATCATTTAATTGTACTACTATACCTTTTTCGACAATCTTTAAAAGGAATAGTAAGTTATTCACTGGTCTGTAATTTGACATAATTAAATCAAGACCAGGCTTCTTCAGAAGTGGTCGAATTATAGATGTTTTCCAGTGAACTGAAAAACTACCAGTTGTTAATGAGTTATATAACAATACTGGTTAAAAACTACCAGTTGTTAATGAGTCATTAACAATCCTGGTTAAAATAGGTATGAGTACTGATAGGTGTGTTTTCACTAAACTTGCCAGAAATGGATCCGTTTCATTACTTAATCCTCATTCATGGCCCTAAAAACACTGAATTCTTTGCAAACTTTGGGATGGATCGAAAAGTGAATAATCTTTTAATCTGTCCCTGATACTATGGATCTTGCCCCTGAAAAAAATCAGCAAAATTGTTAGCAAGTAATTCATCTGCTTCCTATTCTGGCATTGACTTCTTCTTTCTTCTCCTGACCAATTCATACACAACACCAAATAATAAGACATCAGTGGAGAGGAAAAGCATCAGCAATATGGAACACCCATTTATATTTTGACTACATGGGAATTTTTCAGACTGGCATAATAGTCGGGAGTCCGATTTGTATATCACTGGAATTCGAATGTTTTGTAGAATAACATATCCAATATCCGCATTTTGGACTTGCAAAATACTTCTTTTTGGTGTGATTTATTAATAAAGTAATTAAACAATAAAAGTTTATCCCTTATAAGTTACAAAAAAAAAACGTCTTGGACTCTGACCCCCATTCTCTTCACCATGCCCACAGTGAGTTGTCCATGCCCAGTGTTTGTCGTTCAAAACAACGACACAGCCTTATTGGGGTCCGAGTATTAGTCATTCCCAGTGTTATTGCTGCAGTACACAAAAGCTGAAAAAGGTTAAATACTGTAATGCAACCATTCATGAATGTAATCAGATGAAATTGAAGGGGCACCAAACTACTAAAAAGACAAAGGATTATCAGAAAAAGCTCAAATAGATGTGGTGTACCTCAGGGAGGCCCTCTCTCTGCAATATTTTTTACTATATACACAGATGAAATCCGGTCAGGAGAGAACATTTGTGTGACTAAGTATGCTGATGATACTGCCATATTATGCAAAATTGCCAAAAAATCTGTAATTGGGGACCAAATGGGAGTATCAAACCTTTGTTAATGATGTTGATCCAAATGTGATGATAAAAACTTGTTGCTGCACCCAAAGAAATCTAAGGAAATGTGTTTTGTAAACAAAAACGTAAAACACACAGGCCTACTACAGTGTAAGTCTGAAAGCATAATCATCAACGGATGGATCTGAGGTTGCCAATTGTACGAAAACTGATTACCTTGGTGTTTGTATAGATGACAAACTGTCTTTTACCCCACACATATCAAAAAAGCTAAATAAAGTTTACTATATTGTGTCAAGCTTATCGTATATTTCATCTTTTTGTAATTTTTATGCCAGAATTAATCTTTTTAAATCCGTAATTATATCCCAGCTCCTTTATGCTGTACCAGTTTGGTATCATCTCTTACTAGAAAAAGACAAAGACAGAATTAAGAAATGTTTAAGATATACGTCAAAGATTTTTATCTTGGACTATCTACCCTTATTTGTATTCTCAACGACAGAGCCAAATCAGATTTTGGTGCAATAGCAAGAAAAATAAATTCAACTGAAAGTCATCCATTACATAATGTTTTACAAAGCCTTCTTGCCAAAACCAATAGAAATGTTCGCAATCCAAACATAGTGCCAAAATTCAGAATACAACTGTACAAATATTCTTTTATCTACCAGGCAGCTCTTTATATACAAAATGGACAGCTACAGTCACTTCTTTAATTCTTCTTTTTCAATCCTTTAACTCATTTTACCAGGTTATGTCTTATTATATATTATATTATATTTATTTTTTGTATCTATAGATTTATCATTTATATCATAACTATATGTTTTATGTTATTTTATTTTCTTTATTATATGTATATTATTAAATGTTAATCCTTTTTACAAATGTACATTTGTACTGGAAGCAATAAATTAAATTGAATTGAAATTGAAAGCAATAATAAAGTGCATTCAGCCGAGTAGGCGCTGGAAATGTCTACTGAGTTGGCAGTATTTGGAGTGGAAGTAGGCTGGGTTGTGAGGAGCTTTCGTGAAGGAGGACACCAAGGTACACCTTGACCAAGGTACACCTTGGTGGGAGGAGGGTGGGGGGTGAATAGTCCAGGTGGGATGTAGGTGGGATGGTGTATTTGGCAATCAAGAAAATGTTAATGTTGGCTTTGGAGAAGTGGGAGTGCATCCGAATCCCGAAAGGTGGGGAATGCGTTTGCTGAGATTTACGAGGTTGGTGAAGGAGGGAGAACGGAACGGTGTGGATGCGGAGAGCAAAGGAGAGGCCGGCCTTTGTGCACTGGAGGTCAAAGGGGAGTTCATTGGCCTCGACGTGGAGACTGGTGATAGGGGAGGTGTGAGTGGCGCCAAGGCAAAGCCCTAGGGCAGTGTTTTCAGTGACCTCCAGGTGTTTCAAGTAAAATTTACGGGCAGAGGTGAAGATGAAATTGCCATAATCCAGCCTGGATATGTGGAGGGAGCGATGTGAGGTGAGCAGAGTGAGACGGTTTGCTCCCCAGTCAGTGCTTGAGAGGACCTTAAGGAGATTGAGGATTTTGTGGCATTTTGTTTTGAGGGAGTTGATGTGGGGGAGATAAGAAAGTTTGAGAGTGATTCCAAGGAAGCGAGAACTGTCTTTACTGGGGATTAGGGAATCTTTGATGCGGAGATTGGGGCAGAGGAAGAAGAAGTTGCTGTTGTTAAAATAGATGAGAACAGTTTTGAGCCAGACTATCCAGACAGTGTTGTAGTTTATTTTGGAGAGTATGGAAGCATGAAGAGGATGAGTAGATAGTGAAATCGTAGACACAGAGAGAGCTTTTGATGTTGGGGGCGAAAGTTTTGTGATGCTGTTAATTTTTAAGATAAAGAGAGTGAGGGAAAGGATGCTGCCTTGGGGGACACCCAGGGGTTGGGTGTACCTTCGGGAGTAGGTGTTACCGATGCGTACTCAGAAGTGGCGGGAGTGGAGGAAGTTCTGGATGAAGGTGGGGAGGAAGCCTCTGAGTCCAGAGGAGTGGAGGTCCTTGAGGATGCCATATCCTTGTGGTTTTGAGAACCTTTTTAAGGTCGAAGAAGATAAAGATGGTGTGATGATTTCTGACAAATGCTTCACAGATGAAGGTGTCCAGTTTGAGGAAGTGGTCCAGGCAGTTTAGGTTTTTTCTGAAGCCATTTTGAGTGGGGTAGAGGATGAAGTTCCTCTCGAGGTACCAGCAGAGTCTGTAGAGGACCATGCGTTCCATGATCTTACAGAGGCAGGAGGTAAGAGCAATGGGTCTGTAGTGTTTTGGGTTGGATCTGTCTTTCTTAGTTTGGGAAATTGGGGTGATGATGGCCTCTCTCCAAGTAATGGGGAAAAAATTTGAGGACCACAGGTAATTGTAAATCTTGAGGAGTATTTCGAAGGAGTTTCTGGGGAGATTTTTGAGTAGATTGTAGTGGATGCCGTCAGGGCTTTGAGAGGAGGACCCAGATATTTTGAGGGCGGACGAGAGCTCAAAGAAGGTGAAGGGGAGATTGTAGTTTCCCTGATTGTTTGACTGAAAGTTAAAAGGGTTCTTTTCAGCTTTGATTTTCTGCTTGCGGAAGGAGTGAGAAAGATTGTCATTTGAGGAGGTATTGCCTAAAGTGGAGGCCAGGCAATCGGTGATGTTTCTGAGGTCGGTGATTTTGGTGTTGTTGTGGATGAGGTGAGAGATGTTGTTGGGAAGCTTTTCCCTTTGAAGTTTCAAATCATATTCCAGCCCTTAGAGGGGGCAGTCTGGAGATCCAAGGACGAAACTGAAAGTTTTCTCTTAGGGCCTATTTGCACCCGACACCCGAGTTAATCCTTAAAACTCGGGTATGACAATTACCAACCCGACTTCCTGTTCAGTGTATTGTGCTTCCACTGCAAACACTGATTGTTTATCTACCATTTCCATGCACACCACAGCCAAGTAGCCCAAGGCTATTTGTGTCTATAAAATTACACAAAACCAGAGCTGAATAATCAAGGTACTTTTATTGATTCAAATCACTCATCTGTGTTAGGTGTCTTAGTGGGAAAGGTTTGCTTTCCAACTGGTGATAAAAATAGCTGTGTACCATAATGCCTGAGGTAATAATGTGCATTAAATGTGAATGATTGTCAGACCATTTCTCCTAAGGAAAGATATTGCTTCATGTAGGTTGACCAGGAGAGTTTAATGTTCTTCCTGGATTTGGCCCTGAGGATGCGAAAGTTTTCAACGTTTTGGGGTGTGGGGTGCGTTTTAAAGAGACGGAAGGCTTTGTTTTTGAGAGAGATGGCTTTTTTACAGTTGGTGGTGAACCAGGGTTTAAAATTCTGTAGGGTGAAGAAGGAAGTGGGGATAGTGAAATTGGCAACCTCCAAGAGTTTGGAGGTGAAGAGAGAGACAGGATGATTGAAGAGGAGAATGTCATTAGTGATGGAGACATTGCACAGAGTGGAGTAGAGGCCCCAGTCTGCATGCTGGAATCTCCAGTTGGTTGGGAAGTGAGACAAAGAGGTTGGGGTGGAGATAAGGATGAGGAAATGGTCACTCCAGCAGATTGAAGGGTGAACCCTCCAGTCCGAGAAGTCAACAAAGAGCGAGGGGTCGCAGATGGAGAGGTCGAGGTTGGTGAAAGTGCCAGTACCTGGGTGTAAGTAAGTGGGGGAGCCGTCATTAAGGAGGCAAAAGTTGTGGTGGTTCAGGAGATTTTCAATGTGTTTTTCTCTGACAGTAGAAGTAGATGAACCCCAAAGGGGGTTGTGAGTGTTAAAATCACCTGTCAGGATGAAAGGCTTGGGAAGTTGGGAGATGAGAACGTCAAGGTAAGAGGGGGGTAAAGGGGAGTTAAGGAGATGTTAAGACTGCAAAAAGTGATGACTTTGTGGAGGGTCACGAGACAGCAAGTAGCCTGAAGGTCGGACTGGATAGGAATGTGGCTCAAAGGGATATCATTTCTGATGTAAATAGAGGAGCCGCCAGAGGCTTTTCTGGAATAATGGGTGATAAAATGGGATCCCGTGTACCCTGGAATGGGGATGGAGTCGGGGGAAGAGAGGAAGGTCTCCTATAGGCAGATAATGCTGCGGCTGAAAGTAGAGATCAAAAATTTGAGTTCTTCGAAGTAGGAGGAGAGACCCTATATTGTATGATGTCTGCCATTTTAGAGGTGATGAGGGAGGGAGGACCCCTGAGGGGTCCCGAATCCGGAGGGGGTTGTCCAACCTCCATGTCTTGGAAGGGGTTGTGATCGATGGGAAGGGTCAAAGAGGAAGAAAGGTTGATTGAGGAGTTTCCCCGGTCACTGAGGGGTGATCTGGGGGAGTTTGTGTTGTGAAGATGGTGTTTTGAATTGGGAAGATAAGGTTTGGTTTGGTTTAATTAGATGAGGGGGTTCTGTTGGTGTTGAGTTGGTTTGAGTGGTGGGGGTAAAAAGGTAAAAATGCGGAAGTTGGGGGTGGTCCGTGACGGTTGACAGGGGATCTATGGATGTTTTGTAGGTTGTTTCTGATTATTCGACATGTTGAGGCGGTCTTATGAGAGTTGAGATCTGTTGGGGGGGTTGTTCTTAGTGAAAGGATTTTCCCTTTGGTGGGGGAGGGATGCAATGTGGTGGTGAGAGGGGCCTGAGGTGTTAGTGGATGAGAAAGAGGTAAAGGGGTGGGCATGGATGGAACGGGGAGTAGAAACATTTTTTCTCTAAGTGGAAACTTGGTCAACCCAGGTTGTCAGCCTGGACGCCCCTAGAGATAGTGCGGGTTGGTGGAAGGGTAGAGGTTATGTTTGTGTTTGTGGTGGTAGTAGGGTTGGAGTGAATATTGACTTGGAAATAGGTGCGGGTTTTTTGGTTGACTTGGTTTGGGAATTTGGAGTCTTAAGATCTTTCTGGCCTCGGGATAAGAAAATGTTTGAAGGGTCTTTATCCTGGACACCTCCCTCTCTCTGATCCACTTGGGGCAGAAGTTTGAGGAGGTAGAGTGATCTCCAGAGCAAATTACGCAGCTGGGTTCGTTGTTGCAGGTAGAGGTATCATGGGAGGGGGAGGCGCAAGAGGCACAGCGGGGTTGGAAGTGGCAGTTGTTTTTACTGTGGCCATACCTTTGGCATTTGTGGCACCTGAGTGGGGTTGGGATGTTGGGGGAGACGGGGATGTTAAGGTAGCCGACGTGAATAGAGGAAGAGGGATGGGGTGTCGAAAGTCAGGAAATAAGTGCTGGTTTGTATGGTGGTATCGTTGCGAGTGAGGGAAAGCCGCCGGACGTCTGTGACGCCCTGTGATTGAGTTCGGTTTTGATTTCCTCAGGGGGTGCCCTGAAGATCAGGGTATTTAATGACTCCCCTGGAGGAGTTGAGATAATGGTGAGGGAAGGGGAAGATATTGACTCCAGTGTTGGGGAGGGTAGTGGAAGCTAGGAGAGTTTTGATTGGGTGGAGGTAGAACATTCGATAAGGAGGTCTCCGGTCTAAGACGTTTTATGAGGTAGGGGTACCTATGAGGCCGTGCAGGGCTTTGGTGAGGGTGAAAGGGGGAAAGTGTTTTGAGGCCCGAGTCACCAGGGGGGAAGAGACAATGATGAACTTTGGCCATGGTGGGAAGTGGTGGTGGGTGGTGGGAAGTTGCAAGGAGAGGAGGGGGGAGGTTGGGAGAAGGAAAGGAAGGAAGCTGAGAGAGAGAGGAAGGTCGTTTGAGGCCCTTCAAAGAACGTTGTGAAGATGGAAGGGAGAAAAATGAGTTCCGATGTCTCCATAAGTGTGATGGAAACAAAAGGGTAACCAAAGTAAAAAAAAAGAGAGGAGGGGAAGAGAAAAAGGGTAGCAGACACCCCGACGGGCAGGGAGTGACAGTGGACCAAAGAAAAGTGGACCAAAGAGGGTGCGAAAGAGGGTGGAGAAAAATAGGGAGAAGCCCGGGAGCTGCCTGCACTGGTGGCTAGCCCCGGTGCGATGTGTGTGTTAGGATAGGCGGAGGATAGGTGTAGGCTGAGGAACGAGGAAAAAAACCAGAAAGATCTTACCAGAAATCCATTGGAAATAAACGGAAAAAGACCAAATCTTGAAGAAAATAAATAAAAAAGTTGTTCTGTTCAAGAAGTTTTAATAATGATGAAGGTAAAAGGTGATTATAAACAAAAATAAGGTTGGGTTGAGTCATGCACAAAAAGAAGTTCGCAGTCAGCGAGTCACGTAACGTAACAAAATACGCTTGCATTTTTAGGAGAAGGTGGGGTGGGGAGGTGTGAAGCTGATAAAAATCTGTTTCACTGACCATGTTGCTATAAAGTAGTGCTGTCACGATATGACTGTGTTACGTATCGTTTATCGTGAAGAAAAATATTGTGATAAATTGGTATATCATGACAAAAATTGTTAATATCACTAGGCCTGCTTCCTTTATGTATACATGAATGATGAATGCAAGAAAAAATGATTTCCATCTAGCAGATGACATGGTTACATGACTATTACGTTCTAGATTTCATCACGCATCACATGCACATGTTTGGTAATTCAACCAATGTGACCATGAATCATCAAAGTGAGAGGCATGTTCTTGGCCAATTTTTTGTTCTTTTTGTCAACTTACATCGGAGCATGCCAGTGTGTGGTGAAGGAGTACAATTTTTAATTAGTTTTTGTGTGTTTTACGATATTTTTGCACATTTTCAAAATTAATTAAGAAACGATCATGGCCTAAACTTGACTTCTAGATTAACTACCGTAACGTCAGTACTGTAACGTATGAAGTAGCTTAACCTAGTTGCATGAAAATGTGTTAGTTCTGTATTAGTTTTTGGTATTGCTATATGTGTTAAGAGTCACATTTCATGTCGTGGGAAAAGGTATATCGCAATAATCGACATATCATGACAGCACTACTGCAAAGCTCACTAAAGGGGAGAACAACACCTTTTTCTTCATGATATTTTATCAACAATTAATACAGGTTGATTTCCTTTCCCTACCTACCCATACTCTGGGGAGTTTAATTGTTGAAAATTACCCCAAGGCTTATGTTACTATAACAGTGTATCTTCCAACTTCATTAAAATTCAGGTGCCATGTTCCAGCAATATAACATTTCTTACTGGTAAATTGGTCATTCTCTGTTTCCCTTGCTGGCTGGGGGAGTGGAAGGCGCACCAAGTGGCACTGATGTAATAACCACTTTATTGCAGTCATAAATTAAGTTCTGTCCTACAGTTGCAGCTTCTACTAGGTATTGGAACTACTGTTTGTTTGTTTGATGAGGGCTTAACAGCACCACAACAGTGAGGGTCAAATTGTGCCTTATAGGTTAAATCATTCCAGAGGTAGAAAGAAAAGAAAATAATAGGAGTCTAAGAGAAATACGAGGGCTAAGACCCAGGAAGCTGGGATTAAAAGACGAAGTGCAAGGGTGTTTTAAAAAAAAAGGGCAAAATTAGGTAAAGGGAGGTGGGAGAGGAGGACTAAATATGGTTGTAGAGGGAGGCATGATAAAGGAAGGAGATTATTTTATCCAGGTTTTTTTCTTTTTCTTTCTGGAATAGCTTGGTTATGGAGTTGTAAGGGGTGTGGAAAGTTCTGGGGAGGTTGTACAGGGGGAAGGCAAGGAAGACATAGTGGACTGTTAGGGGGCAATGGCAATTGTTGCAGAGGGGTGGGGGAGCCAGTAAAGGGGTGAGAGTGATTGGGGTGGGTGTGACCTATTCTAAGGAGAGTAATGTGGGCATTGTCGATACGGGAGAGATTGTGGATGGTGGGTTTGGTAGGAATGGTGGGCTGGATGTTGTGAGTTTTTTTTGTTTTTTTTTATCGATTTGTGAGTCCCATGAGGTTTGTCAGTGGTCAAGAACAAGGGAAGCGATAAGCGGTTTGATGTCAGAAAGGGTTTTGGGAAAAGGCGTAGGGGGGAGGCTGAGGGCAAGCTTAGCGGCTAAATCAGCTCTTGTCATTGCCGGGGATGCCAACATGGCTGGGTATCCTGAAGAAAATAATACTTTTCCTGTAAAGGGGGCGGGAGTGGGGGGGGGGGCGAAAGGAGTTTATGGAGGAGGTGGGACGTTGAGTTATCCTACTTAAGTTTGAGTAAAGAAGTGAGGACAGACTTGGAGTCTAAGAAGATGGCAAAGTGGCTGAGCGGGGAGTTGAGGGTGATGTCTTGGATGACGGCAGCAGCAGCTGTCTTGTCACCTTCCTTGGGGCCATCAGTATAGATAGAGGTGTAGTTGGACAGTTTGTTTGTGGAGGTTGGGATGGGTGTGGGTTTTGCAATGAGTGGAGAGGCCCAGGTGGATGGAAGGGAGGGGGTGGCCCAGGGAGGAAAAGTGGGCCAGGAGAAGGTGCCAAGAGATGCTGAGATGGTGTAGGTCAGGTTTGATGGGTAAGTTGAAGGGAGGGGATAGGGTTTTAGTCCTATCAAAGGGTGGAGAAATTGGGATACCTAATGAGGTTATTAAAAACCTATACTTAGACCAGGAAGCAGCAATAAGACTTGAAGGAGATTACAGTGAATTTAAGGTAATCCAAAGAGGAGTCAGGCAGGGGTGTGTTTTGTCACCAGACCTTTTCAAGTTACAGTAAAAGAATACTTCAAAACATCAAGTCTTGAGGGGCTGAAAGTTGGAGGCTATAATATGAATAAACTACGCTATGCAGATGACACGGTGCTTATAGCAGAGTCAGAAGAAAAACTGCAGTCTCTTCTGGATAAAGTTAAAGATGAAACTGAAAAGAGAGGGCTGTCTCTAAAGGTAAAGAAAACAAAATGTATGGTGGCTTCAAAAAGGCCACAAACCCATTATGTAGTATACAAAGATAAGGAGAAATATTTAAACAAGTACAACAGTTTAAGTACTTAGGCTACATATTAACATCAGATACAGTAGTCAGTGCATTAACGAAGTTAGTTTGCATTTGCCAAAGACATGTTAACAAAAATGAATCCAATTGTGAAGAATAGAAAAAATGGAATGGACACGAAAGTCCGTGTCTTGAAGGCCTATGTATGGTCTACTCTTCTCTATGGCTATAAATGCTGGACAATTACCAGTGACATCAAGAGAAGATTAGAAGCAACAGCTTTTGCAAAACCAAGCAGCCAGACTTATTTTCCTGAAACCTAAACATACCCATACATCACCTCTCTTACATGAGCTACATTGGCTACCTGTTTCACAACGCATTCAGTTTAAGACTGCTGTCCTCTGCTTCAAGTCCCTTCATAATGACGCCCCTTCATACCTTTCTAATCTATTAAATGTCCGCTCATCATCCTATAATCTTAGATCTCAGTCCAATTCTAGTACCATTTTATGTCAGCCCAGTCCCAGAACAAATTTAGGTTCAAAAGGCTTCTCATTTACCGCCCCTAAGTGCTGGAATCCCCTACCCCAACAAATTAGACTTGCCCCCTCCCTCAATTCATTTAAAAGGCAATTGAAAACTCATTTGTACCCCCAGCCTAGTTTTTGGTAGTTTTCTTATTTTCTATTTGCTATGTTTCTTTGTTTGTTGTGATTATTTGTGTATGTTATTTAGTCAAGCGCTTTGTCCCACATTATGTGAAAAGGCGCTATATAAATACATTTATTATTATTTATTTTTAAATGTGGTTCATTAGAAGGATGTTAAAAATATCTTGGACAAAAAGGAAAACGATTGATGTCCTGAGAGCTTCAGGCATGGACAAGTCCCTACTCAATGCCATTTTTTGGGCATGTTTATTAGGAGGGTGGGTTGGAACAGCTTGCAGTATGTGGGAAAACTGAAGGAAAAAGAAGCAGAGGAAGGCAGCAAGTCAATTATGTCCAAAGCTCAAACAACTGGGCAGCCAACAACAGCCTTAGTAACAATAAGTTTATGCATTTAGCTCTAAGCAGAAGTGACAGGAGGGCCATGATCGCCAATGTCTGTTCCAGACTCAGCACCTAGAGAGAGAGAGAATGAGGTTGCAGACAGGGTTTTGGGTGTTGGTGAGGGCTTTAAAAGCACGGAAAAGGCTAAGCTTTCTACACCTTAGCAGGAAGAAGGGTTTGTTGGCTTCAATGTGAAGGCTGGTTATGGGGGAGGTCCTGTAGGCATACAGGCAAAGCCTGAGGGCTTAATTTTGGATGGTGTTGATGTTTTTAAAGTAAGAGTTGTGAGCGGCACAGTAGACAATATTGCCGTAGTCGAGCTTGGCACGAATGGTGAGCTTAAAGATTTTGAGGAGAGCATGGGGGTCCACACCCCAAGTGGTGTTCGAGAGAAGGCGGAGAAAGTTGAGGAAGCTGTTGCATTTCTGTTTCAGGTTAGTGATGTGTTGCTTGTAAGAGAGCTTGGCGTCAAGGCTTAGACCCAGGAAATTAGTGTGGTCAATTCTAGGGAAGCGATTGCCATTGAGCACGAGGTTCGGGTTGGAGTGGAGGTTGTTGAAATGACAGAAGTGCTTGCAGACTGTCTTGTCTTTGTAGAATTTAAAACCATTATTGTTGCACCAGTCTTGCAGCCGGCTAAGGCTACAGTACCGATGCGAGCAGTTTGAAAATTGTGCCGGTAAAGCGCCGGTGAAGCACCATTAAAACACAGGTAAAGTCGGCGGTAAAGCGCTGCAGAAAAAAAAACATTCTCGAAACCAAAAACGTGGTATTGGTTTTCATGCAACTTATGATTTGATTTTTAAACACAAAGATACTATCACGAGCATTATTTTCTAATCACAACTCTCATTTCTTTCAGTGAGGAAAGTCCTCGGTCTACTGTGTGTAATATCTAACGTCTGCGCATGTACCGAACATGCAAATTTCACTCAATGTCTTTAGTTCAGATAATACTTTTAAACTGATGGAAATTGCTGTTTTAAGCAAAATTGAATATTTATTTCCCATGTCTTATCAAAGGACACACTTCAGCCCTCAATAAATTAATAGCGACAATGCAGAGCGTACCACAGAGATTTAAGATCATAATTTATTTCCTATAAGTTCAACAAAAATTTACAACCTGAAAAGTAAGCAACCATGGCCTTAATGCAACTAGCGTCAACACTATCGGGACGGGGGCATATATATATTTCACCAAAATATTAAGAAAAGTCGTCAAAAACTTTGTAATATGTAGTTCCATATACAGTATAAGTGAAACACAAAAGAAAAGAATTTAAAAAATAATAAAATGAGAACAAATAAAATTCTAAACTAAGCACTCTTCGCTCAGTGTTTGTAACACAGATTTCCAGTGTTGAAAAGAATTAGGACATCAAAATCTATTTCTGAAAGTTCGAAATCAGCGACGTAACTAAACAGAAACATACATGTTGCTGTGACTATTTGATAAGCCCAGGTGCAAAGAAATTATTTCTTTATAAATTAGATCGTGCGAAAATGTCTTCCTTTCCAACAGAAACATTACAATTCTTACCCGAAACTTACAAACATTAAACTCCAATAACATTAATCTCTCTGAAACACATACCATTCAAACACGGCAAATTTCTAAAGAATCATAAATAATGCCTCTGCACCTTTGACAGATTTGTTTACAAATGGCAGTGCCACGGTTCTTTGTTAAGATCACCCCATTTGCAGGTTTCAAATGGCAAATTGGATCGCCAAACATTGAATTTGAGGTGGGGGAATTTTTTTACTGTGAAAACATACTTAGTATATGATATTGAACCTTCCCCCTTCACATTTTCATTTGTTTTCTGAATGAAGATAAGGCAATGCTTTCATCATCCCTCTCCCATGCTCAGTAAATTTACCAATATTTCTCACTTTACAAAATGCTAGATTTCCACTCCCCCTCCCAGTTTTGGTATTGTTGTCTTTTTTGTATGGCTTTCCTCCATTTTGAATGTTTACATAAAAGTTTCATGCATGCAGTTAAACATGTCTTTCAACAACTTAGAGCCGCGTGGCTGAGGAGTTCGAGGAAAGCTGTCGCCAGGTTATAAACCACTCAGAAGTAACATGTGAAGGGGGGACGCATGCGGCATATCATTGAAGGAGATATTTTGTTGTTTGTTTTTCTGACACAGTTTCTGAAGGTTTTTTTGTTAAAAAGTAGAATTTATACTGATGCAATGTCCCGTGTGATGTGGTAATAATTTGCTATACATTAGCTTGGCAGCCATAACTGGGGTGACAGCTCCCTGCTCGGAAGGAATGCACCACTGGTTTACGAAGTTTTTTCATTCTTTGTTATTTGTAAAGTTGGAAGCAGAACATACGTTTTCAAAAGAAGGAAATAGCATTTGTTTGCAGTTTTACAGCTTTTAAATTGTTTTATTTTCTTTTATTTTCTATGATGGAGAAGTTTCAACAAAATTTTCTTTATCTTTGGTGACTTGTTTTGTTAAACGTTTTAATCATTTTTTTAGGACCAAAGGACTTAATATTAGGAATATAAATATCTGAGATCTGAGTAAGTTAATATTGTTAATTTCATTCTGTATTCTCCCATACTTTTTTCAAGTGCGCTTTGTATATATTTTCCTGTAATTTTAAAGTTCAACAAGTTGCCGATTGCTGCAATCAACATTGTGCAACTTTTTCAGTCTCGTCTAAGGAATTGCATTTTTTGAGTTTGGAAAACAGTTTTGCTGACCTTTTTAACTTAACATGCTTTCAAAATATTCCATGGATTATCTTGAGCAATCAAGAAATGAATCTAAAAAATTTGGGCAGTGTTATAATGGCCATATGCTAAATTCCTTTTAAAAACACGAAGTACAGCTGTACCACACTTTTTGAAACTGCCAAAGCTCAATTATATGGCAAAAATGTTTGCTTAAAATTGTTGGTTATACATGTATCTATTTCACTGAGATTAAATTAACATACACAAATGTAGGCTGCAAAATGTTACAGTCAAAAATTACAGAAAAGGAAAAAAGTACAAGCATTATTGCACTAGCGACTAAAAATAATCTGCACATTGAAAAGGAAAACACTCAACTGGAAGGAGAGTAGAAACTTTATTTCCATAGGGGATCATTTTAATTTTGGTTTGATTGAGTTCGTTTTATAATTCGTAATAATAATCATTACGACTTGTCGTTATTACATTCATGAATGAATTTAATTATTTCGATGTGATGTTCTAATAATAATCTGATGTGAATATTCTGATGTGATGTTTACATACTATTAATGTAGGCCCTAATAACACTTCGATATGAGTTTCAAACTCCTATTGTGTTTCAATATTGTCGAACGTTTTTACTCAATTCAGACCTTTCATTAATACACACATACTTAACTGAATGGGCATGGCAATATTTGTATGTTATAACGACACTATGGCTACTCGTTGTTTAATTCAAATTGTTTTGCAGTGGCGATGGCTTGTGAAACTGAACAAAATATCTCCCAAGTTTGTCATTTTCAAACTTGCCTGTAAAGTGCCTGTAAAGTGCCGGTAAAGCCGCCAGTAAAGCGCATGTAAAACGCTGGTAAAGCGTTGGTCGGTAAAGCGTCAAAAAAACTTGCTGATGTCAAACTGCTCGCATCGGTACTGTAAGTTGGAGCTTAATTTCTTTCGACAAGAGAAAAGCTAGGGGAGGAGCAGAAGATTGTGAAGTTGTCCACATTTTATGTTGGGGCCAAGGTTGTCTGCAATGTTGTTAATACTCAGGTTGAAGAAAGTGGGGGAGAGGATGCTACCTTGGGGAGATGCCCTCTTCTTGGAGAGATGCCCTCTTCTTGGGGGTATGGGTTGGAGAGGGTGGGTGTGGCCAATACAAACTTGGACCTGCCTGGGTGAAAGAAAGTTTTGAATGAAGACGGGGAGGTAGCCTCTGAGGCTGATGGTGTGAAGCTTGCGGGTAATGCTGTATTTCCAAATAGTGTTGAAAGCTTTCTCGAGGTCGAAAAATATGGCAATGAGGTGTTCCTTTTTTGCAACGGATTCCCGATGACGGTGTCGAGTGTGATTAACTGGTCCAAGGTATTGTGACGTTTCCGGAAGTGGCTTTGGAGAGGGAAGAAGATTCTGTTGTTCTCAAGAAACCAGTCAAATCTCTCATTGATGATGCTTTCCATAATTTTACACAGACAGCAGGTCAGGGCGATGGGGCAATAGCTGGAGGGGTTGTTAAGCTGTGGTTAACGATGTCCTTTTTCGCAGTGAGAAGGTTACTATTCCAGGAGAGATGGGAGACGTGCCCATCCTGGCATGGAAGCTGTTAACCATTCTCCAAATCTTCTTAGCGGGGGTGTCGGTGGTGAGAAAAGAGATGAAGTTGTTTCAAGTGTTGGTTTTACTGTCCTTGATAGTGCACCTGGCTTTGGCACAGCTGATGTGAAAAAAGTTGAGGTTGTGGGTGGTCGGGTTAGTTTTGAAGTTCCTGAGGTTTTTTTTCCTCTTCTTGATGGTGATTTTGCAGTCATCATTGAACCATGGGTTGGGGGTGGTTAGGGGGTTTAAGAATGGAGCAGGTGGCAATGTTGATAAGGATGTTACTGGAAGTTTGATATGGGATCTTCACCGTCGAGGAGATTGGGGAAGAGGTAAGAGTTGCAGAGGGTTTAGAAAAGGGGCCAGTTGGCCTTCTTGAGATTCCAATTGGGTTTCAGGTCTGTGGGGGTTTGAAGGTTGGAGTGAATAAGAAGAGTGAAATGGTCACTACCACAGAGATCAGCAGTGACCTTCCAGCTAAAATCAAGGAGGTTGGGAGAACAGATAGACAGGTCAATACAGGTGAGGGAGCCTGTGGCAGGGTCAAGGTAGGTCGGGGAGTTAGTGTTGAGCAAGGAGAGGCTGTGCAATTGAAGAGTGTTTTCGACGAGCTGGCCTCTGCAGGGGTCGTGGTATTGGAGCCCCATATGGGGTTGTGGAAGTTGAAGTCACCAAGAAGGATGAAGGGGGAGGGAGCTGAGAGATGAGGTTGTTAAGGCTGGTTGGCTGAACATTGGCGTTGTGGGGAGATAGATATTGCAAAGAGTGAAGGTTTTGTGGAGGGAGATAGACATACAGATGGCCTGAAGATGGTAACAAGGCTGTGTGGGATATCGTGTCTAACGAGAATGGAGACACCCCCACAAGCCCTGTCCACATCCACTTGATGTTTATGGTAGCGAGTGAAGTTGTTGAGGGAATAATGGTCAGTGGTTTTCAAGAAGGTTTCTTGTAGGTAAAAGACGACCGGGTTGAAGGTGGTGGCTAGTAGGTAAATTTCTTCTGAATTAGCCTTAAGGCTCCTGATGTTCCATTATATAATGTTGTGGGTGTTATTGTAGTTGTTTGTGTTGGATGCCATGAGGCAGGGGGTTATCTGCAGGAAGATCTGTTGGGTCTGAAACGGCTTGTTTTTTCTTTGGATCTGTCCCTGTTTTTTGGGAGCAGTTGTTCTTAAAAGTTGAATAAGAAGTATGTTTGGTGTGTTTGGTAATCGAACAATCCATGTTCTCTTCAGTGTCATATGTGTGGGATTGGATGGTGGGCTGTTTGTTGATTGGCTGTTTGTTGTTTGTTGCTTAGTTTATTGGCCAGGTTGGCTTAAGTTTGATATTTGAAGGCATTAGAGGTGTTAGAGTAGGGGACAGCAGGGTTCGGAACAGTCTCCCCGAAAGCAGACTCCTACCCACAGAGAGAGAATCCCCGAAAATAAAAAAACAAAACAATTTTAGGTGGTAAAGTGCAAGAAATGAAAAAAAGTGTATTGGAATGAAAAGTTTGAGAGAATAGAATAGAAGTTTTGTTACTCTCAACATGTCGCACAAAATTTTGTGTCCAAACAGCAGGATGAAAGTAGGTCAGGGAGTTAGTGTTGAGTAAGCAGAGGATGTGCCGTCGAAGAGTGTTTTTGACGAGCTTGCCTCTTTAGGTGGTGGTATTGGAGCCCCACAGGGGGTTGTGAGCATTGAAGTCACCAAGAAGGATGAAATGGGAGGGAAGCTGAGAGATGGGGTTGTTGAGGCTGGTTGGCTGAATGTTGGTGTTGGGGGAGAGTGGGTAGATATTGCAAAGAGTGAAGGTTTTGTAAAAGGAGATAGAAATACAGTTGGACTGAAAGTCGGTGTTCACATGAACAGGGCTGTATGGGATATCATGTCTAACGAGAATGGAGACACCCCAGCAGGCCATGTTGGTGTCCTCTTGATGTTTATGGTAGCAAAAGAAGTTCGTGGGGTTCGAGGGGCACATCTACTGACCATGGGCTATCTGTGTACCAAATACGACATGAATCCAGTTTACCATTCTTGAGATATCATGTTTACAAGTTTTTTTTCAACAAAATCATGTTAAGCTCGCCCACTATGTATGTTAATGAAATTCAACATTTTTGTAACACGAACATGTACACACTAGCTAAGAGCATAATTACGCTCAATATGAAACAAAGCGGACATACAGTTGTAAAAATATGAGCATTTCAAGATATTTACATTAAACCTCACCTACTCATTAATGTACACGACATCGCCTCCAAAAACAATAGGGCACATCTACAGACCATGGACTATCTTTGTACCACATATGACATGAATGCAGCTTATCCTTCTTGAGATATCGCGCTTACAAGCTTGCTGTCACAGACGCAAATACACACATACATACATACACTAGCATGACTGTATAGTTTCCTTATGCTATTAGCATCAGAACCAAAAAACTATGAACTGGATTCATATCATGTGTGATACACAGCTCATGATCTGCAGATGTGTCCTAATGTTTTGGTGTTGATTGCATGCATATTAACAAGTGGGTGAGGCTTAAAGTACAAATTCTGAAAAAGTGATAAATGAGCAACTGTATGTCCATTTTGCTTCATATTGGGCATGATATTTTTTTGATTATTTTGTACATGCTGATGTTATCAACAGATGTTATTAATATGCATGGTGGGCGTGGCTTAGTTTAAAATTGTTAAGTGATGTAAACACCATACTGTATCTCTTATTAACTATTTATCAGATTTATGCTATACGTGGTACACAGATGGGTCATGGTCTGTACACATATTCTAATGTTGTGGTAGTGATGTCCTGAATATTAATGAGAAGGCAGGGCACTAAAAAATTCTTGAAATACATGTAGGATATGTGAGCAATCGTTTTTGCATCATACTTGCTATGATAATATTGGTAAATATTGTGCAAATGCTAATGTTGTCAACATTTGTATTTATCTACATGGGGGGTGTGGCCTGTGAATAAATATCATGGAACAAATATTTCCGCATGATATGCAATGACATACCAGCTAATACAAATTTTGCAAATCAATCAGCTTATGAAAACAAAAGCATTGGAACCACAAAACCTTTTGGTTCGATTTTGCCCCCCATTCCCGCACTACAAATTAAATGCATGAAAATAGCCATGCTAAAAAGTTTCTCTTTAAGTCCACCTGCACCTGACACCTAAGTTAATCCTACAACCTCAGGTATGACAATTACCAACCCGACTTCCTGTTTAGTGTATTGTGTTTCCACTCCAAACAATGATTGTTTATCTGCCATTCCCATGCACGCCAGTCAAGTAGCCCAAGGCTATTTGTGTGTATAAGATTACACAAAGCCAGAGCTGAATAATCAAGGCACTTTTGTGATTGAAATCACTCATCTGGGTTAGGTGTCTTAGTAGGAGAAGTTGGTTTTTATAGTGGCAAAAATAGCTGTGTATCATAATGCCTGAGGTAATAATGCACATTAACTGTAAATGATTGACGGACGATTTCTCCTAAGAAAAGATATTGCTTCATGGCTGCATCAAAACCTCACAAAGGTAATCATTTTTCATTTTAGAGCCTAAAAATGAAAATTTTGAGAGATGATTCTAAGTACATATTATGAAGTATTAAATGTGCCCTTTTTTTCTACGAAAGCTCAAAGCCCTTACAATTTGCAAACAGTAACAAACATGAAATAAATATTTCACATAGAGCAATAAACAAGATAACAGTTTCATTAATAAATAAAAAAAGAAAGTGAATAGATAAGTTTAATATTGCCACATTTCTCATATTGTTCAACAAATTAGTCTGTCTGCAGTAAATCTACATGAATAAATTAATTTCTTCAAAAACGTGCAATTCGTCACATTAACAATTCTGATATTTATGATCACACAAGCTCTTTATTTTCTTCCCTTACCTGTTAAAACTGCCAGATCTAATTAGCACTAACATTGCTATTTTTAATTTTAAATGATACAGTAGCTTACCCAACTATTTTAATTCCTTCTTTACTGAAAACAATCAAATACACTCCTACAATACAAGACAGTATGATAACATACATTATTTTCCTTCTCTTAACTAAACCACATTAAATAGGCTAAGAAATCTGCAGTTAACTTTTGGAATTCTTTGCCTCTTGAAATAAAATCATGAAAAACAGTTATAAAATTCAGGAAACATCTTGAGACATACTTTAACCAAGCCTATTGATTTTGTATTGTTATGTTTTACAAGTTTTTTTCAAGGTGGGGTAGATTAAGAGGTTTTAAACATTTTTAACTATTTCCTATCTGGGTAGTGGTTAGGGTGGGATAGTCAGGGTGGGGTAGTCAGAGGTGGGGTAGTCATGGGTGGGGTAGTCAGAGGTGAGGTAGTCAGAGGTGGGGTAGTCAGGGGAGGGTAGTCAGGGGTGGGGTAGTCAAGGGAGGGGGGGTAATCAGGTGTGAGGTAATTAGGTGTGGGGTGGTCAGGGGTGGGGTGGTCAGGGGTGGGGTAGTCAGGGTAGGGTAGTCAGGGGTGGGGTAGTCAGGGGTGGGATGGTCAGGGGTGGGGTGGTCAGGGTGGGGTAGTCAGGGGTGGGGTAGTCAGGGATGGGGTAGTCAGGGGTGGGGAGTCAGGGTGAGGTAGTCAGTAGGGTGCTGCATGAATGGGGTTTGCAGGGAGTGGGGTCTGCAGGGGTGGGGTCTGCAGGGGTGCAGGTCTGCAGGGGTGAGGGTCTGCAGGGGTGGGGTCTGCAGGGGTGGGGATCTGCAAGGGTGGGGTCTGCAGGGGTGGGGTCTGCAGAGGTGGGGTCTGCAGGGGTGGGGGTCTGCAGGGGTGGGAGTCTGCAAGGGTAGGGGTCTGCAGGGATGGGGTCTGCAGAGGTGGGGTCTGCAGGGGTGGGGGTTTACAAGGGTGTGGGTCTGCAGGAGTGGGGTCTGCAGAGGCAGGGGTTTGCAGGGGTGGGAGTCTGCAGGGGTGGGGGTTCTGCAGGGGTGGGGGTCTGCAGGGGTGGGGTCTGCAGGAGTGGGGTCTGCAGGGGGGGTCTGCAGGGGTGAGGGTCTGCATGCATTGGGTCTGCAGGGGTGGAGGTCTGCAGGAGTGAGGGCCTGCAGGAGTGGGGTCTGCAGGGGTGGGGTCTGCAGGAGTGAGGGCCAGCAGGAGTGGGGTCTGCAGGGGTGAGGGTCTGCATGGGTTGGGTCTGCAGGGGTGGGGGTCTGCAGGGGTGGGGTCTGCAGGGGTGGGGGTCTGCAGGGTGAGGGTCTGCAGGGGTGGAGTCTGCAGGAGTGGGGTCTGCAGGGGTGGGGTCTACAGGGGTGAAGGTCTGCAGGAGTGAGGGTCTGCAGGGGTGTGGGTCTGCAGGAGTGGGGGTCTGCAGGGGCAGGGGTTTGCAGGGGTGGGAGTCTGCAGGGGTGGGGGTTCTGCAGGGGGTGGGGTCTGCAGGGGTGGGGTCTGCAGGAGTGGGGTCTGCAGGGGTGAGGGTCTGCATGGGTTGGGTCTGCAGGGGTGGGGTCTGCAGGGGTGGGGGTCTGCAGGGGTGAGGGTCTGCAGGGTGAGGGTCTGCAGTGGTGGAGTCTGCAGGAGTGGGGTCTGCAGGGGTGGGGTCTACAGGGGTGGGGTTAGCAGGGGTGGGGGTCTGCAGGGGAGGGGTCTGCAGGGTGGGGTCTGTTTTTGTTTTTCTTATTTTGTTTTCTTTCTATTCTTGTTTAGAGACAACTATATAGATACTTAAAGTAGATTAAGTCATATTGTCTTAATATCAAGAGGGAGTAACCCCTACTCGTTAAGCCATGAAGAGTTTTTTTAGAGCACTTCCTTTCACACCTTTTTGTATTTTTGTTATATGTATATTTTTATTATTATTGTTGATTGATGTGAAGAAACAAATAAAAGAAATGAAATTGATAAAATACAAATTAAACAAAAAGATGAGTTCCAAGTAACAATACAATAACTTATGAAACTGGACATTTGACAGTTACCTTGGTTTTTGTGGTTGGTATTGGCACTGAGAAAGCAGGGGAAATAACATCCGTTTCCACATCAGTATCGGACACGTGGCTTTCCGGTCCCCTTCTCCGAGCTCGTATTTGCAGATCCAATAGTTCCTTGCAAAGGGATTTAAAACAGAGCAAATTAAAATCAATGGGAATATATTTGTATTTTCTCCAATATCCTGAAGTACATAAGATGTTTGCCTGTGTGTGTGTGTATGAGTGGGTGTGCATGTGTGTGTGTAGGGGGAGATGGTATCATAACATTGCCCTTGAATACAACAGATAACCATATAAAAGATATAAATATGAAAAAAAATGTGTGTGTGAGGGGGGGGGGATATATTCCCCTGTACTGGCATAGGCAAATATTGGAATACTATTTGTAAAGTTCGTAGAAAATGGCATATAGAAAAATTGAATGATTTTTGATTGTCACTTATCTACAAACATCACATATTTTGAATTTAACCGTCTAAATTTGATTAGTTGTAGTTAATTTACTGCAAGTTAAGAATTAAATAATAGAATAATAATACATTTGATTTATATAGCGCTTTTTGCCAGAGCCTCAAAGCGCTGAACCTCTTTGTACCATCGACTCACAAACTGACAACCATCTCAGCCCCCTAGCACACATAGCCATCATGGCACAGCAGTCTGTAAACCGATCAGGTACAATATAGTTGTTATTAGTAGGATTAAACAAAAATCTGTTGACAAGATAATGGGGGTGCATGCCCCCTCCCACAAACACAATTTTGTTTCATATTTCTATATTTTTCATGATGATTAATTTTGTATTTTAGTGTGATTCTGTATTTTAGTGTGATTTGTGAATTGAGGAGGGGGCAAAGGGGGACAATGTACTGTACCTACCTGCTTGCCACTTAATGAGGAAAAGTTTTATGAAAATATTTCCAAAACAGCTACAGTATGCCAGGAACGGAATATTAATACAGAGCAAATGGAGAGAAGATGATTCAAGCTGAGTTTAAAATTGAATTTTACTATTCATTTGAAAAATATAAAAAAATGATAGGAATGCAAAAACTTTTTTTGTTTAAATTGTTTTTGAAGATTTAAACACATAGCAGCTGATCCATGAACCAACTATAATAGGCCTACTATAAGACTTGTCAATTTTGTAAAGGCATTTCATCATTATCAAGAATGCAATGAATAAAAAGAACATTTTCAACTAAAAATAAGAACCTTTCTCAGCAATTTATGACAAATTTTGATGTTCAGACAAAATATTTCATTTGAACTGTATGTAATGGAAGATTTTGTTTTTCTTCAACTGTGAGAAATTCATAATGCGTTTTTACTCAATAAAAAAAGGTTCATTTTGTAATAATGTCATCACAATGGCATTGACTGCTTATTGGATATGGGGAATACAGAGGAAAAATCATAGCACTTTGACAGTAATGTCTTGGGCATAATTTGGAGAGCAATGCATTAAACATGCTCCAAAAATATGTAATTCCAATCTCTCCAGCAATACATTTAATGAAATGTTGTCTGTGCTTATCTGTGGTTTCGAGGAATATAAATGATAAATAAAGAGCCTTTACCAAGTTTATCACTTCACTTTTGCCTTTTAGGCTTCAGCAAAATTTGTAATTTACATACTGCATTTGTATTCTTGCCATTCTGAAAATCATGCATGAACACAATAATAACATAAATGATTAAGTACAAAATAAATGTATTCAAGTATACAAACGAGTATTGATATACGTTTATGTTATACCCTCCTTAGATTCTTCAGTCATCACTGTTTGTAACTGAACTATCTGACCTCAGGATAAACTAATCATGTCTACAGAATTAATCATAATCTAAATTAATCAATCTATATTACCACTCTGCACATTCATCTGAATGACTTTCAGGGGAAAAGGCTCCTAAACTCTATATCACATGTGATGCAACATGCAAAGAATTAACCATTGATTCTTTAACCAATCATGAATGTATTTTAAAAAATATATATGAACATTTAAAAAATAGGTAAATATCACTGTCTACAAAGGCTTTTCTTACAAAAATCTGCAAAATAGACTCAAATGCTTGATGAAAGTCAAATTTACAACTGAAGGCCAAAAAACTGCAAAATAAGCTCAAATGCTTGATCAAAGTCACATTTACAAATAAAGGCCAAAATCTGTGAAATATGCTCAAATGTTTGATGAAAGTCAAATTTAAAACTGAGGCCAAAAATCTGCGAAATATGCTCAAATGCTTCATGAAAGTTAATTTTACAACTGAAGGCCAAAACTAATAGATTTTAATATTCTTTCGGTTTTACACTGCATTACCAAGATACATGCACTCTTAGTACTGTCATTTAAACACACAGATATTTGGGCCAAATTGTGGAATATATTTCCTAATTTCAGGATGTCATTTTCTAGTCTGATTTCGGTCATTTATAACCAAACCTGTTCAAGCTTAAAACTTAAAATCTGGGTAATAGAATAACTTAAGTGAATTTCTCCAATATTGTATTCTCTTCACTGCTCTTGTCATAAAAGATTAACATGCCTCATATGTAAAATGAAGCATGGAGATCTATGGCCTATGTTCATTTAACTATAACAGTTGAGTTAGTGTGCACCCGTGCATACATTCATCATAAGCAATAAACTGCAAAGTGTAAAATGGTCCCCCAAGTCTTAAATAAAATTAATAAAAATCAAGTGTAATGTGCTGAAATATGTCATTCCATACATAATTTACCATGTTACCCCTTTAGGCTAGTTTTCTTCCTAAAATGCATACTTGTTGATGCTTATAAATCTTTAACATCAGGAAGAGTCACAAAGGTAACTTGGAAGTCACTTATAAAAATGAAGTATTTTAAATGCTAGGCAAACCTAGAATATCATTACCATTAATGAAATAAACTAATGATCATAGAAATCAGTTTTAAAACTTAATTAAATTTATTTAAGAAGAACAAATCTGCACTTCTATTTTGCCTTGAGGTGGAATTCATTTCAAGTTCACACACGAGCAAATATATTTGGATTAATGAAACTACAGTAGTGCTATATGAAGTGATAGAAAAAAGATGGAATGTTTGAAAGCTTGATTGTGAAACGACCAATGAAATGATGCATTTGTCTCCGAACAGCTGACATGGCAACCCTGTCTCAGTCCGTTTTCCCTTTGTAAAATACAAACAGGCTTTGATGTCAACGATAGGGAATGAATAGTTCAATTCTAATCTCTGATAAACAACGAATCAGATGTTGATAACAGTAAACAGAATCTTTGAACACATTTCTTAAGGGTAATTGATGACATCCCCATGGCTTATTACTTTTTAAGTAGCGGTAACTTGTTGCTGTATCTAGAGGCATTCTACAATGTACGTCAAACTTGATGAATGATGTTTCACACAAGAAATGACCTGTTATTTAGAGACACATAGATGGTGGAAAGGTAAAAAATCTGGAACGTGAGTGCTCACATGGAAACAATTGGGAGTACATATTGCGTGATAAAGATGGGTGAAAATCTGAATTGGAGCATTGTGTGGGTGATAATCTCAGAGACTTGATTATGAAAAAATGTTATGGAGACAATTTGTGGAGCTCAAATTATTCAGACAAAATTAGAAATGAGTGCAGAAAATTGATCAGTATGGCTAAAAATATAAATATAACCCAATCTATGTTAAGGCTCAAAGCGGCATACATATAACATTCAAATTACAAATAAGTACACATGAGCAATAAAATAAATGCACAGTGATTTTAAATAAACTACATGTTTGCATAAACATCACACATAAGATGGGTTTTTAGATTCTTTCTTAATGAGTCAACAGAACAAGACAACCTGATATGGAGTAGCAATCGATTCCAAAGACATGGAGCTGCAATAGCAAATGATCCGTCACTCCATGTATGGTAGGATTTTGGTTCACATAAAAGAGTTTATCACCAGAACGAAGGTTACATAGAGGAACATATAATTTCAGCAAGTTAGATATATAAACTGGGGCACAACCATTCATCAATTTGTAAACAATAAGTAATTATATTTTGCACATGATGCGATGAGAAACAGGAAGCCAGTGCAAATCTTTCAAGATGGGAGTTATGTCATTATATATATATAAGTAGTGAATGAAAGTTGAAATTGTTGAATGTGTGAAAATGTGAAAATGGATATTGGTGATGGTTTGAATTACAATCAGTTGGTTGGTATGTCGGATTTAGTGGAAACTCAATAGCTTACATCAAATTATGTTAGAGATATCAAATTATATAAAAACTAACTAAATATATAGTGAAGGCGAGTGGAATAGATGGTGTATTCATAATGGGTGGACTGCATCAAATGTGCAATAATGATAGATTTCATGTATCTGCTGAACACCATGATCACTTCAATAAAAACACATACAAAAATGTATTGCTTCTTTGAAGCAAAAAAAAAGTATGAAACAGTGATGCTCCTAGTTTTTCTTATTTTACCATTCAGGATTACTAGTCAGAAGCATTCTGAGATTGTTATGAAATGAATAGGTACTTTGCTCAAGTCAGTGGTATGTTTGGGTAGGGGTAGGAAAAAACTTGTTAAGGTACTGCCTGATGACAACTTTTCTTTCAGTATAAGACTCAATTATCATCAAGTTTGGACTGAAAATCTTTCTCTAAGCTTAAAAACTTTAGACTACAGATCTTCTATTTCATGACCAGCTAATAACTAAAAAATTACTTTTGTTTTTACTTTTTACCCTAATCCAGACCCTGTCAGCAACTGAGACCAACTTTACAATCCTTAAGCTACTTTCTTAGGAATTTGAAGAGGG
Organism: Chiridota heheva; assembly: GCA_020152595.1. NCBI lineage: Eukaryota > Metazoa > Echinodermata > Holothuroidea > Apodida > Chiridotidae > Chiridota > Chiridota heheva. Next base: position 1,470,167 of record JAIGNY010000395.1, read on the forward strand.
GGTTGCACCTTGACACCCCTTATTTCTGCCCCTCTCCACATGCTGAATTACACTCATGATGTTCACTATAAATCAAATTTGAGCTACTTTTCTGCATAAACACAACAGCATATCAAAAGTTTGTCAATGGCTCCAGCCCATAATAAACCTACATCAAGTGTTTCAGCTGACGTCACCAGATCACGTGACTTTGTTTACATCGCCATTTTTTCGGTCAAAACCACTGTCGTCTGCTGTACACTTAATTAGACTTATATACATTTGCATCTTGTTATATAAGATTATTTTTTAAAGATAATTATGCTGGAATCTTGCTGTGCCATTGGTTGCACTAATAGATGTGTGCGGGGAAATCAAAAGACATTTTCTCAATTTCCATCTGATCCCGATCCTCATTTAAAGTGAGTTTCTGCTGTACACCGTTACACCGTTACGGCTTTCAACCTACGGTACACACTAGGAATTGCAGCAAGCACTTTATATCAGGTATGTAGGCTTTGTCTGAGTATAACGAACAATCTGATGGCATTAACGTTAAAGTTACTTTTCGTATACCAGGTAAAAATATAACTTACTTAAGGAAAATATGAAGAAAAATCGGAAGCGAGCAAAAAACTGCAATCAGTAAAATTCACTGAACTGGTACTAATAGGTTAGCATGTAGTATGTTTGTTGTACGTGTGATGCGACTAAGCTGTGTGAAGATACGTAAAACGCAACGACGCCGCTGCCCTGCAAAATGGAGTCCAGTTGAGTTAGAGTCACGTGATGAAATCCCTCTATTCAAGGCAATTCAAAGAGTAATTATTCCTCAATGTCTGTATCAACTTTGTTAAACTATGTCAACATGTAGCATGGACACATGGAGCACAGAGAAATCACATGTCTTATATCTTCTATGTTATATAACAGAGGAGAAAAACTTACCATTAAAAAGAACATGAAGGGCCCACCAATACTAAAGGAGGAAGTGCAAAGAGCCAGCAGTAACATGAAACATGGCAAAGTATCACAACCTGACAAAATGCCAATTAAACTTTTTGTGGCTCTTGATGATGTAGGCATTAAAACTATAACTAGGCTTTTAAATATGATTTATGATACAAGAGAGATACCACCAGATATGAGCAAATCTATCTTCATAACCTTACCCATGACACCAGGTGCAACAGAATGTGAACTACACAGGACCATTAGCTTGATGAGCCATATCACCAAGGTCTTGCTTCGTGTTCTAATGTCCAGGATGAGAAATAGTATCCAGCCAGAAATTTCAGAAACACAATTTGGTTTATATTGTAGACAAAGGCACTAGGAATGCAATATTTACACTATCAATGATCATGGAAAGGTGCATAGAAGCACAGAAAGATTTATATTTATGTTTTATTGATTACTCCAAAGCCTTTGACAAAGTCAAACATGAAGATCTCTTTGAAATACTCAGTTATTTGAACATTGATGGAAAAGACCTAAGAGTTATAAGAAACCTATACTGGGACCAGGAAGCAGCAAAAGGATTTGGAGGAGATTACAGTGAATTTAAGGTAATCCGAACAGAAGTCAGGCAGGGGTGTCTTTTGTCACCAGATCTTTTCAACATGTACAGTGAAACAATAATTTGTAACATTGAAAGTCTTGAGGGGCTGAAAGTTGGAGGCTATAATATGAACAACCTACGCTATGCAAATGACACGGTACTTATAGCAGACTCAGAAGAAAAACTGCAGTCTCTTCGGGATAAATTTGTAGAGAAGAGTGAAAGGAGGGGGCTGTCTCTAAATGTAAAGAAAACAGAATGTATGGTGGTTTAAAAAAAATGCATAAACCCATTATGTAGTATACGAAGCCAAGGAGAAATAATTAAACAAGTATAACAGTTTACGTACTTGGGCTACACATTAACATCAGATAGTCTGTGCATTAACAAAGTTAGAAAATGCATTGCAAATGCCAAAGACATGTTTACAAAAATGAATCTGATTCTGAAGAATAGAAATATTGGAATGGATACAAAAGTCTGTGTCTTGAAGGCATACTGTATGTATGGTTTACTCTTCTCTATGGCTGTGAATGCTGGACAATTACCAGTGACATCATGAAAAAATTAGAAGCTAAGGAAATGTGGTTCATTAGGAGAATGTTGAAAATATCTTGGACAGAAAGGAAAAACTAATGATGATGTCCTGATAGCTTCAGGCTTGGACAGGTCCCTACTCAATGCCATCAGAAGGAGACAGATGGAATTTTTCAAGCATGTTTATCGGGAGGGTGGGTTGAAACAGCTTGCAGTATGTGGGAAAATTGAGGGCAAAAGAAGCAGAGGAAGGAAGCGAGTAAATGTGTCCAAAACTTACATGACTTGTCTTTCTCCTTAAAAATTTGTTCCAGCAAATCATAACGACAAACTTACTGTAGCAAATAGTGGGACCACTTTATCCTAATTAAAATAACCACACAATAGGGACTTCATCCATTGCTAGTATGATACTCAGCACCAACTTCCACAACAACTAAGGTTTTTAGAATAAACAAAATGAAAAGAAAAAGTCTGACCCGACCTGGTTATGTATCAGGTCGGGTCTGACTGTTTGAAACTTTAAGGAGCAGAACGACTAATGAAACAAAAGGGCAACCAACAACAGCCTATGTAACATTAAGTTTATGCATTTATTCTCTAAATAGAAGTGACTGGAGGGCCATGATTGCCAATGTCTGTTCCATACTCGACACCTAGAGAGAAAGAGAGATATATCTTCAAAATCAACACAGAATTCTGAAATATTTTCTCCATCAGAAAAAGTATTTTTTTACACTTAAACTGACATTGCAAGCCTCTTCTGTTTGTTAAGTGCAATGCAACAGGTTGCACTTTAGGAAAAGCCTAAAAACAAATCCAACCCTATTTCTGATCTCTTTCAGAAAATTTGAAAATGAGTATTAGTGTTTTTACTGTACATTCAATCTGAGTATTTTATATGACGTTGTATTAAGTTTAAAACAAAACAATCTCAAGTCGGGAAAATCCTCAGAAATGTTGCCATATGGGAAATAACAATGGCGCCCATATGTATGATGAAATTAAACAAAAACAATTATACTTGCATGAAGCTAGATTATTAAAGGAATAAGAATAGCAATAAGAAATCAATAAACCCTACTTCTTCAGATCAATTGTAATATTACACCATATGAAGTTGTAAAGTAATATTCTGTACTTTTTTGGAGAATTCCTTTGATTAAAAGACATGCATCCCTTTTAATGCCTCTTCTGTAGGTTTACGGTGAATGACTTTTCTAGAAGCCATAAAGTATACTACTGATGGTTGCTTTTTACTATGAAAATGACAAATACTGTCATGTATACACTGAAGAATGAGCATTAAAATCAGTTTCAAACTCCCATTAGCCAAGGAACGCAAGCCGAGTTTTGCATAAAGCTTAGCAAAATCAATATGATAGATCGTAAAGGGAGAAGAATTTCAACTGGTGACAGGTGAAGTACATGTTAAATCATGAAATAGGAATGAAGGAATTTGATTAACTTTCCTGCCTTGTTCTGTACATACTGTGCAAGTAGGGATATGGACAACTACTGCATACAATTCAAGTCCTTTACAAGCTTAGGTATTTAAACCCATAAAATACAAGTCAAATATATCACAACATTAATACCATGCAAGGAGTGACTGCTAAAGTCATACACCTTTTCACAACATGGATGCATATTAACTTTTATGATGGTTTGAGCACTTTATTGATATTTTATCATTTTCCAGCAATCACATCATTGCCAGGGAGGTTCAAGACTACATTAGTTGTTATGATCCTTAAAGTTTCAAACAGCTAGACCCGACCTGATATACTGTATAAGCAGGTCAGGTCAGACTTGTCCTCTTTATTTTCTTTATTCTGAAAACCACAAGCAATTAGGATCAAATTTCCCTTATTAACAGCTCCATTGTAATAGTTCTCCATTAGGTCCTGGGTTGTTGTGAAGTTGGTGTTGAGTTTCAAATTAGCAATAGATAAAGTCCTTATTGTGAAATTAAGTGGTTATTTTAATTAAGATGAGTGGTCCCATTATTTGCTACATTAAGTTTGTGGATATGATTTGTTGGAACAATTTTCTAAGGAGAAGGACAAGTCATGTATATGACAAAAGAGACATGTTTTTCATAACAAATAGGTAAACGCTCTATAAACATTTCTCTTCAAAATTTATACAGTACTTATAAACGTGCCGAAAAGTTTTCTACACAGCTTTCCGTACCCGACACCAGACTTTTCAAATAAAAAGTCAGGTACAATGATACCCCAACCCGACTTCCGGTATCACCAGCTTGTTTACACTCATAACAAAGAACCTCTCTGTTATCATTAAGACCTGTATATAACTTCCAGTGATGAAGACCATACACAGTCACAATGTTGTGTGGACACATATTGAAAGGGCAAGTGAGGACAATGAACAGAGGATTGGATTGCATGCTGAAAGTGCACCCATGCACAAGGTGAATGAGTGAGGATGATGAGCAGGGGCTTGGGTTGCATACTGGTCTGGCAAGCTTGTGGTTTGTGCAATGTAGTATGAAATTAACAGTCTAGATGCTTCAGGCAATTTTGACCGATTCTCTGATAAAGAGGAATTTCTTCATGAAGACTTGTAATCTTCCAAACCCAAATGAAACACTGAAGACATCAATCGTGGTAACAGTACCCCATCATAACAAAACTGAAAATCTCCACGAACGTTGGAAAAGGATTATCATTCAAATACCAAAAAAATATATGTAAGTGAAACCACATACAACTGACATCCAGAGGCCATGCCTTTCGTTTATATCTATGCAAATCAATTGTTGATCTGTTTAACATATAACAGTTGATTGAAGGCAAAGAATGTTGATAAAGCCCTTTTTACCTACTACTTTCTGTTTAGACATACTTAGGTGTAGATATATGGAAAATATTAATGAAAGGAAAGAGCATGAAAATATGACTTAAAGGAGACATAAAGTCTGACCTTACTTCGTGTGATAGAATTATAAATAACAAATTGTCTGACTAAAGTTTCACAACTCAGAAAGCAATCTAACATATTTTTGTAATTATTGAACGCATTAATTTCACCACTCTGGGAGCAACCGTTTTGATTTTCAAACATGCAGAGGATGATATCATTAACCAGTATAGATGTTGGAATGTTATGAATTTCTTTATAATCTCCAGTTTTCTAGCTTAGAAAAACTGTGTTCCTTGTGTATGGGGGCAAGGACATTTTTGTGTTTACATGATAATACTAAAAACAAGCTATTAAAAGTTCTTGTCCCAGCATTTGAAAACAATTTCTTTATACAAAATTATAATGAAATACATTAGATTCCATTGCTGTGTTGGGCAAATAAAGTCATGTTTAACAAGCTTTTCATGTGGAGTTGTGCAATATAGCAGCTTCTATGTGTCATCTTTAAATGTGAATATCTATAAGATAGGAATCAGCTTTTGACTTGCTGTTAGTTGGTTTATTTTTCAATAATCTACCAAATGATATAAGGAATATGTCAGACTTGATGTCTCCTTTAAATGACATCTCATCTTCATGAGTGTGTACTTGTTCTTCAAATTGAATTTGCTCATTAATTTAGTTATACTTGAAGCACAATGTTAAGAATACAAATACTTAGCTTCCTACATATGAACCTCTCTCTCTCTCTCTCTAGGTGCCAAGTCTGGAACAGACATTGGCGATCATGGCCCTTCAATCACTTCTGTTTAGAGCTAAATGCATACAATTATTGTTACTTAGGCTGTTGTTGGTTGCCCAGTTGTTTAAGCTATGGACATATTTAACTCACTGCCTTCCTCTGCTTCTTTTGCCCTTAATTTTCCCATATACTACAAGTTGTTCCAACCCACCCTCCCAATATGAACCTATTATTTTGTATCTATCTATTTTTATACAAGCTTATTTCATTAATGTAGAATTTATCTAACATTCTTTATTGAGTACATTGTAGGAGATGGCAACACCACTGATATATCAAAAGTACAAATTAATCAAAATTGTCAGCATTCACATACACAGTTCAACATTTAGTGTGATTTAACAACACCTTCACATCATTGGTCAATGTGACATCTTCACATCATTGGTCAATGTGACACCTTCACATCACTGGTCAATGTAACACCTTCACATCATTGGTCAATGTAACACCTTCACATCATTGGTCAATGTAACACCTTCACATCATTAGTCAATGTAACACCTTCACATCATTAGTCAATGTGACACCTTCACATCATTGGTCAATGTAACACCTTCACATAATTGTTCAATGTAACACCTTCACATCATTGGTCAATGTAACACCTTCACATCATTGGTCAATGTAACACCTTCACATCATTGGTCAATGTAACACCTTCACATCATTGGTCAATGTAACATCTTCACATCATTGGTCAATGTAACACCTCCACATCATTGGTCAATGTAACACCTTCACATCATTGGTCAATGTAACACCTCCACATCATTGGTCAATGTAACACCTTCACATCATTTGTCAATGTAACACCTTCACATCATTGGTCAATGTAACACCTTCCCATCATTGGTCAATGTAACACCTTCACATTATTAGTCAATGTAACACCTTCACATCATTGGTCAATGTAACACCTTCACACATCATTGGTCGATGTAACACCTTCACATTATTGGTCAATGTAACACCTTCACATCATTGGTCAATGTGAACCAGAGGTTTGAATTTGATAAATAGGCAAATCCAGAATTGAAATTTATTGTAAAATTTCCCACGGTTCTGAAAAAACATGTGGAAAATCTTCCTACAAAAAATATTGACAAAAATAATATTAATGTAGAAATCTTTATATGCTTCCCTCTTTCACAATTTAATGTGGAAACAATTCATTGCATAATTATATGGGAGACATATTTTTTAGAGTACATATTCACCACATATACTGTTGCCTACTCAATAAATGAATAAAAAATGATTTGTTTATTCAATAAAAAAAAAAAAAAAAAATTGTTTGTGAATTCCCGTTTTTTTCTCCCTCGGTCATTAACTGCCTGAACTGTCAATTTTGTTTCTAGGTCTGGGTAAAAGGTGCAAAGTTGGTGGATTTGTGCCTATGGGGTGGATGTAGTGACTGGTGTTGGTGTTTGCAGTTGAATAGGGGGTGTGGGTGTCTTAAATGTCCTGAGTTGATACCCATATAGAAAAAGAGTATCAAAATATTAAGTATTAATAACCTAAGAATATTCACTGTGTACTCTTCACTGATATGAAATGAAAGGCTTTAAGATAAGTAGAGGAATGGCTAAAATAAATTTCACAGATACTTCAAATGAAATATAGCACTACAATACTACTAAAACTTTCATATCAAATAAAGAAAGTTACCATGATTAAACATTTCTTTCAACATTTTGGACTTTATTTCATATACTTTAAAACAACCTGTATTCATCACCCATCACTCTCCTCAAGCAGAGTTATAATAATAAATGGACCAAAATTGAGAGCACTGTCGTTTGCACATTTTGTTTCATTTCATCAATTCAATTAACAATCCTTGATATTTGATAAATGCTTGTACAATGCTATGCCATTCAAAGCTTTGTCTTATAAATAGAGGGCTCCAATTCACTTTTCGCATGAAGAACATCAAGAAAAGTGATCCTAACAATGTACAGCAGGCACGTTACATAAAAACTTCAAAATTTGTGAGAGCCTGCTGTTCAAACATGTTTTATTGGCAGAGATATTAACAGATCAGACATAGCTAGAGAACTTGGCTCATTACTTAACATTCATATTATTTTACTGTTAATGACAACAAATATTATTCAGCTCATATATCTACAATTAACCGGTAAAAACAGCTTTAATGATAGGCACTCATTCCTTTTATATAGTGTCATCAAACTGCACATGAATTTCAATTCCTGAAACCAAAAACTTGCAGATCTAATTAGGTGTCATGGCATACTGTACGCAGAGGCTGACAAAAGGTAGTTTTTACATCCAATGAATAAATTTCAGTTAATACAGGAAAAACGTTTATTACATTGTGCATACTAATCAATGTAAAATAAGCGTTGATACACATAGATACCAGCAGATACTATAAAAGGTGCATTTATTATCCACATTTCAGCTATGTTATTATATATACTAGCTTAACAGTTTGTGAAGGTTTAATTATAGTTTTATTATCTTTCAACCAACAACTTTTTACCCTGATCAAATATTTCAAATCGCCCTGTTAGTATTAAGTTATACACAGCCGTATACATGTACAGTTCTGACCTAACTGAAAGCAGAATTCTCAGAAAAAACGTGTTCCTCTGCGTGCCAAACCTCTCATGACATATTTGATTATGGTTGTAGAACATGGGATCTCCTGAGTTAACATGCACTTGATATATCAATATTAAACACTAGGTTTTTATATAGCACTTTTCTAAGAAAATATGCATAATCAAAGCGCTTTACAATGAAAACATTGAGGCTCACAGCTGCAGTCACACACAGCCTGTACTATAACCCTGCTCCAATTGCTCCAATCCCTTATGTTGAGCAACAAGCGAGTGTGCAGCAGGTTCTATGTTTAATGTCTTTGGTACGACTCGACCAGGAATTCAACCCACAACCTTCCAGCTGGAAAGCGAGTGCTCTACCATTGAGCTGACCAGTATAATGAAATAATCATTAAGATGTTCGATATTATTTTGCTTTCAATAATTACTATTCCACAGAGATAAATGTGTAATTTTGAAAATACATAAGAAAACCTATATTTCACTCATTTTATTTACTGAAAGAGAATCACAATGAGCCTCCTTTTATTAAGATCAAAACAAAAATCATCAAAATAATTATTGATCGATCAAGTCAGGCCAAACCAGAAGTACTGGCTACCTTCTAGGCTTATCAATCAAGTCAAGCCAAACCAGAAGTACTGGCTACCTTCTGGGCTTATCAATCAAGTCAACCCAAACCAGAAGTACTGGCTACCTTCTAGGCTTATCAATCAAGTCAAGCCAAACCAAAAGTACTGGCTACCTTCTGGGCTTATCAATCAAGTCAAGCCAAACCAGAAGTACTGGCTACCTTCTAGGCATATCAATCACTCAAGCCAGACCAGAAGTACTGGCTACCTTCTAGGCTTATCAATCAAGTCAAGCCAAACCAAAAGTACTGGCTACCTTCTGGGGTTGTCAATCAAGTCAAGCCAAACCAGAAGTACTGGCTACCTTCTAGGCTTATCAATCAAGTCAAGCCAGACCAGAAGTACTGGCTACCTTCTAGGCTTATCAATCAAGTCAAGCCAGACCAGAAGTACTGGCTACCTTCTAGGCTTATCAATCAAGTCAAGCCAAACCAGAAGTACTGGCTACCTTCTAGGCATATCAATCACTCAAGCCAAACCAGAAGTACTGGCTACCTTTTAGGCTTAGAAAAGATTGCCTGTTAAAATCTTTCAAAGAAAATATACACACACAGAAAATACTGCAGCTTTGCATTTGAAAAATTCTTTAAGGATCTGTAGAAAATATTGCTAAATTCTGTGTATTTGATTCAAAATATAATTTCTTGTAATAGGTTAATTCTTTTACATGGCTTCACTCAGAAGATACAGAAGTATATCAGTTCATAAAATTCTAACCTAAATATCAATTTAATCCAAATAGCTTCCACCATGGAAATCATTCATGTACATTCTTATTAAAATTTTCACTCCATATTTTTATTCTTGAATAGCATTTAATAGTCTTGCTCCAAGACCAACTGTGTAATATCACCTACCTGCTTCAATCTAATACTACTATACTACCATCACCTCCACTACTCCAACAGACAATCATTTTACCTCTAATGTATTTTAATATAAATCCCCCAAGTTTATCGAGGCACCCAATGGGAGTCGAGCAATTCCATTACGTCATCTTAAGACGTATTTTACTGATCACGACTGACACGATCATGACCCCATATCACAAGGCGATGACATGAAGATAATTTGTGTTGTAAACTGAACTTACCAAGCAAAATTCAGAGATTACTTTTATGTAAATGTATTTTAACATCATCTTTAAGAACAATTTATATTTAACTACATCAATCATTTTGTGCTTATTTGGCTGTAATAAACTGGATTATCACTCAAATTTTGAAAGCAAATGGACATAGTTCAGTAACGAACATGTTAGGTCTACTATCATAAGCATTATATTGCAAGTATGTAAGGGCAGGACACACTGCAAGGGGATTTTTAATGTCAAAAGGTCAACTCGAAAGTTGTTAAAGACTGCAAGACTGACTCGCTGTGCTCGGTTGGTATATATGTATTTAGATTAGAATATACGCAGTCAGTATTGAAGAACGATGAAGCATCTAATAGCACGCATGATTGGAGTTTATGACATTTAAACTGGAACACATAATCATTTCTTTACACTGGTATCAAATCCTTTTAAATCCTATTACTGATTTCAGACATGTAAATGTATGAAACTTTAAATGGCCTCTTTTTTTCATTAAAATATAATTGTATAAAATGATTAGGAAATATAATATCTTATCTGAATGAAAATTGTTAGAAAAATAGTAAAATGTAAAGATTTGTGTTACATGTGAATGTGGGATGACTTAATGCATAGGCTAAATGTGCAGTGTTTATGAAAAACAGCTAACAGTGTGTGACAGTGAAGATTGTGAAAGATAAAATAAGATACATACTGTAATTGTCTGTTGAGACAGCAGAAACAAAAAAACAACAAAAAACATTATAGAAATATAACAATAGGTATGGTACACTACAAGATGATCTGCATTTATTTCCCATGGACACAAACTTTATGCAAATCATAGGTTACATGTTCTATGGAATAATCAAATAAATGTATTTCTGCTGTTTGAAGAAGATGAGACTTAAATATCATATGCAAAAAAAAAAATTGAAAAGTATTTGCCATATTTAACATCTCTATTTCTTTGCTGCCGAATCATCAATAATTGTAAACTCCTGAAAATTGACACAGAATTTGTATTCAACTTTTATACCATTTGTTTTTTTCCCGAAAATACATTACAATACAAACTCAGTACAAGTTATTGAAGATTATTTATGGGCTGACTGACACCAAAAATTCCACTAAAATTCAATACTACTTTAGTTTTAAATTTGTCATCACTCCCAGACACATTAGATCTTCAAATGACTGTGACAAGTAGATTTGATTACATTCAAATTCATCACATTTCAGAATCTGTCAATTTCACACGTTTTCACACGTTATAAGATTCATTTTGATTTATTTGGCATTTTTCAAATAATCTAATAATTTTGAATGTTTTATCATTTTAGCAAATCTTTCCATCTTCTGAAAGTACTGTAAGCTCACAAGCTATAATCAAATCTTGACTTATTACTGCAGCCGCTGCACTTCTTAAATCAATCCATAGCTATAGTATACCCAGCAATAGTAAACAACTTTCCTGATTTCAGATGACCTGACAAATGTGAAAGAAGCTGGCAGCCAAAAAGTGAGGGCATATTTTTTGTGAGTCTCAAGAAAATTCAACACACTTTACGAATGTTCAATTCATTCATAACTATTTCTTATGATTACTTAAGTCATTTTTCAACAAAACAAGTATCAAAAATTAGACCTGCTTTATTTTGAAATTTTATCAACTTAGCAAACCCCCTCCCCACACACACAAACACACTTTTAGATTGAGAGCTCTTTTAATGCCTACTTCACATTGCAATGTCCATATGACATTACATTTTTTTTCTCTGCAATGAATTTCTATTAAAGTCATTACAAATTCTACTCATAGTCAACATCTACAAAATACCAATAACAATATGATACAATGTCTGATGCTTGGAATCAGAAACCAGCATTAACTGCAGGCTTCATAAACAGCAAATAAAGGACACTTTTTTTATACTCCGTTTGCTTTGCTGTTAAATGAGTAAGACAGCGGTCTAGCTTATTTAATTAACCTATCAAACAATCAATAAATGCATCAAGAGCTGTAACTAACATTCACTTTACTTAAACCCATCTTTTGTTTAATTGCCCTTAGTGACTCAAAATATATATATATTTATTATTATTATGACATTTGTAATTACATAGGAAAATTGGTGTGGTTGTTCTGAAATTATCTCTTTTCCTTATCATGAGCTTACCTTATGTAAGTTTTTAAAAAGGCTTTCTTTCTTTTTGAGCTGAAGCAACTTTGTAGTATTATACATTAAAAAAGTCCTTAGACAAGCTACAATGGGATATAAGGTCAATATACACACAATTTCATAAATTGAAATAGTTTTGGTTCTATTATACCTGTGATTTTAATAGTTGGGAAATAGGATGGTCAGAAGATATTTAATCCCATATTTTAGTACTCACTACAGTACAAAAAAAAACATGTACTGTATTACAATAACTATACAAATTTTTCAACCTCTTCCATGTCTACTTGCTAATTCCAAACATTTTTCTAACAGTCACAGCTCTTACAGAGTTGAAATAAGTTTTCAATTTCTCATTTCTTCCAATATCATAAACTCATAAACACACAAGTTTCCCCCAAAGATGGCAATTTTTGCAGTGTGTATTGTTTTGCTCAGAATTTGTTGAAAAACTGTACCTATTTTCTGACATCAAAATTTGCATTTTTCCCACGGTTGTTGGTTATAACCTGAGGAATAGCCAAGCTTGGAAAACTTGCATCAAAATCTATCAATCTTACCGGGAAATAATTTATTAGGAAATTTTTTTTTTTAAATAGAACAAAACCTGTCTTGCCGCGATTTCGCGTTTATAACCACTGGACAGTGGCTTTTACCTGCAGCTCTACATTTTCAGATCAAGCTGTCTCAAAAAAAATTCTTAATAGCAATAATATGTGATTTATCTTCTTCTTATTTGCATAATCAAAAGAAAATATGTATAATATGCCATTGATACTTCCTTAGTATATATCTGATTGTTGTTAATCATTTTTCTGTTTTAAATGATTCAGAAAAATAAAAAAACATGATATGACTTCTTTTTTAAGCTAAAATTAAGCAATGATCACATTTTGTTCCTACAGATACAAGGAAACAACTGCTCTGCAGAAAACAAGATCAGCCATCTATTTTAAAAGCCATGCAGTTGAGGATGAATTTAATTACATTCAAACATATTCTCTCATCTAAATTAAACCAAAACATGAAATTTAAAGTATCACTGTTAAAGGAAGTAGACTGGAAAATAATTACTTTAATTAATTATTAGTTACTTACTAAAATAATTACTTTATTTATTCCAGACAAGTTGAACAGTCTTAATGGAAACTGTAACATCTTTAAGGAATGCTGTATATTTCAAGGTTAGTGCTTAATGTTACTACTGTATATACCAGACTGATTGGCACACAATTGATCTTTATACAAAGTGCTTAAAATGTACAATTCTTGGAAATTAAACAATCGATGCATGTAAGAGAGCTCCTACCTGGGCATCCATGCGCATGACATCTACCTGGACCTTAGATGGAGGTGGGCCCAGCTGTTTCTTCTTCGATGAACTTCCATCCTCCCTATCTGCTTCTGCAAGATCCCCCTCTTTGCTCCTGTAGAAACCAAATGTTAGCTGTTAAGTACTAGCCAAACTAAACTAACAAATTCATGTTTATGTAAAGTATTCTATTCTGGACATAACAGACGTGTAAGCCAGAGTCATCACAAATTTCTGGAATCTTTATATATACAAAGTTCATGATAAAGTACATTAAAAGTATGCCCAATAAGCACTTCTATGATCGATGAGCTTTAAATCCAAATGTTGATGATTGCTATACCATGGCTACCTCAAAAGGTTCACGACTGCGAATACAAACAAGGCTAACTGGAAATTACAGATGTAATCCTTCAAACTACTGTGGAAAAAGATTATAATTAGAATGTTGAAAAGTGAAAAATTCACAAAAACATTATAGTCCAATTTGCCTACAGGTAACATACAATATACACTGTCCACACAGTATAACAAAGGATCATAGAGAAAAAGGGCAGCAAAATATATATTAGTGTTGTGCGGTGGTCACATTTGTGTACTACCAGTAGTGTTGCTTTATCACTACCAGTAGTGTTGTGACTATCGGGATTCCCCCAATGTGATACAAACATACAGTGATCAATTGATCCACTACATTATATCTCAGTACACTAGGCCAAATTACATGTAAACATGAAGTAAAATACCTTGATAAATACCCTAATAAATAACACAATACATAAAAAAGCATTGAAATTTTCTTTAAAATGCCTTTAAAAAGCTATTTTCTACCAGAAAAATTTCCTTAATTTAAAACAAAATTCTGAACAAATGTTCACAACCCTACCTGTCTATAGAAGAATTGTAACTTCTGCTTCCTGCATTTCATACAGTCAGCATGCTAGTTCATAATTATTTCAAAATTACCCCCTCTAATATATTTATAAATTTTAGCACACCTGTTTCTAAAAGTTTCTAAAATGTGCCATCTTGCTTAGATCGATCCGTAACCTAGAATACTTAACCATTGCAATTCTGGACAGTGGTCTGTTATGACCCAAATGTAATAACATACCCAAAATGTAATACCCAACCAAAAATGTAATAAAAATGACCTAAAATGTAATATCTACCTAAAATGTGACCCAAAAATAAAAAGACTATCTAAAATGTAGCCCAAAACTTACCTAAAAAGACCTAAAATATAATAAAAATGTAATAAAAAGACCTAAAATGTAAAAACAACCCAAATGTAACAATTTTGTTAAAACTAAGTTTTATATGGGGAAACTGAAGCATTGGAAAGTAAGGTGATTTTTGATTCCTATGATTAGGATCATATGCAGTTGTAGGTGGGTGTGGGTGTGCCCCCTTAGCCACCAGGGCATTGTATTTCTTTTAATTGTTTTTGATAGGCAGGTACTCGATCGTTCCCAAATTAAAGGTGCAGGAAAAAATATGAGCGGCGGGGCGACTCTCAAAAAGGGGCAAATTTTGCAAAAGTCGTATACTATAGTCCTAATTTTTGTTTTAACTGTCACAGGATATTTACCTCCCCCACTTTTTCGCCAAATTTTCTTTGTGGTTCTTACAACACCTATGATTTAAACAGGATGAGATGACTGTTCAAAATTAAGCATTTCTAACAACAATTTACTGTATGCTTAAAATTTACCTCTGAAAATTGAATGTTCCAAACTTTGTACACAAAACGTAGGAGAGAATTTAAGTCCAAACATACTAATGACCTTAGTTTTCAAAATGTCCCTCCCTACCAGTGGTTGGCACCCTTCAAGCAAAACTCCTAAATTTAAACCACCCACTTATTTACCCTGGCCATGTCACTAATCAAATTTTGCAACAGCTCTGAGATTTCTACCTTCTATTAAAATACCTTTACATTTTAGTGAAAATTATTTACATTTTAGAAAATAGTTACTTTGGGTGCCATCAATCATCACAGCTAATTAATTTTAGATTTGACCTTCATTACCCAGTTTTTGTTCTTCTTCAAATTGTAGCAAATTTACTACATTGGATAATACAGAAAAAGATGTCAAATAATATACTGACTTTATGAAAAGGTTTATTTCAGCAGAAATATATGTATTATAAAGGGCCTTCATTAAAGGTCTGATGACAATTTGTAGCAGTTTTAAAATATATGAAAGAACATTTAATATTGAGTAAAAGGAATTATGCAGCTACTCCCTTTTCATTTTGTGTTCATTTTTTGAAAGATAAAAATTGTTTAGTCGTCTGCATGTTGGTATGCAATTGATTCTATACACCCCTTTCCCGCCTTTATCTTTAGGCTGTGTCTATATCTACCTGTTTACGGAGGTGTAAACTGGTAAACAATTTAAAAATACTAAATTTACGGAGATTCAAGTACACGTGCGTGTTTCTGTAAACATATTTTACTACATACACTTGTCCTACACTGCACTACACATATATTAATTAAATTTTTTTTTTTTTGAGAATCTTTGCAAAAAATAAGAATGAAAGTAAAATATTAATCAGACAATAATAATACAAATTAATTAATTACACTAAAAAAAACAGTAAAACTAAAAAAAAACTAACCCGAGTAGGAATTGAACCTAAGATCTTGAGATTACTAACCCAATGCATACCCATTTGTTTATAAGTCTATCATTACTATACATTTGGGATTATAAATAATATACTAAACCTAACCCCTACCCAACCCTTAAACCTAACCTAACCCCATCCCTTAGCCAAACCCCCTAACCTACCCCTTAGCCAAACCCTACTTGTATCTCCGTAAATTACACATGCGTACTTAAATCTGCGTAACTTGAGTAATAATGTGTCTCCTTACAGAGGCATAGCTTTTTCCTGTAACACAGATAGCATGTGTCATGACCTTTTCAACTTCACAAAGTCAATTAGAGGGCATCCTGTTCAAACTTAAACAGATATTAAAATCTGAGTCACACTTTTGGTGGGAGAGCCATTAGTAACTTTGAAAAAAATGGAACTATTCCAATGAGCCACTAAATGCTAGAGCTTCCCAAATAATACAAATATCACATTTTGGGTTGCTTTTATTACATTTTAGGTCGTTTTTATAACATTTGGGGTCAAAAGTTATTACAATTTGAATTAGGTTTCATTATTACATTTTTGGTCCCTTTCATTACAATTTGGCTTAGCTTTTGACTATTACATTTTGGATGAAAAATTATTACATCTTTGGTTACGTTTCATTATTATATTTTGCATCGTTTTTATTACATTTTAGGTAGGTATTACATTTTGGGTCGCTTTTATTACATTTTGGGTATCTTATTACATTTCGGGTCATAACATGGAGGCTTTTGGGTTATTATTGAGGTTATTTTTATTGTGAAGAAATAAAGATGGAACTCAATTGTTCTCAAATTTTATTGACCTGAGGTATTTTTGCAGCATTTGGAGAGGTATTTCATACCATGTGAAATCTTGTTTATGAACTCAGTCCTAGTGTTATAACAGTCAGTGTGTAATGAGTGTGTTGATGCTGATATGTGTACGTGCTTGTGGCATCAAAAACCAAAATAAAATGACCCTTTAACTTGAGGGTTTTGATTGTAGAGAAATGTGGTTTAACCTTCTATACATGACAACTTGTGCAGATACACGAAAACGTTTTTATTTGGTATCTAAAAACTATATGAAACTTGGGTCTTTTACCATTGCTAATTAAAAGTTTTTCCTGAATGATTAAGGAAAACTAATATGCATGCTTGCCAAATACTAAAATTAATTTTAATTTTGTTAGAATAAATTATTTTTGCATAAGAAATTTAGAAAAGAACACACAAAATATGATTTTTTGACATTTATTTACTCAAGTTTTATTTTTAAAAACTGGGAAGGATTGTTTTTTTCAAGACTTTTTATAACTCCTGGAATTTTCAGTAGTAATTACGAATCCTTATGTTTTGGGATTGTGCAATACCAGGATCAGGATACTGGAACTTACGTAACTACCAGGAACACAAACAATGCTAATACATACTGACTTTTCAAAAAATCATGCCGGATATTTTCACTTTTTTAGTCTATGATGGAACAAAATGCAGTTCCATTCTATTACAAGCATGAGTCTTTTACTCAGACCGCTTAGTCAGGATTGGGAAACAAACTTGAGAAACTTCTTCCAATAATATCTGGTACTTTCAAAGCTATGGTCATTTATTGCTCTTAATGACTTGCTGAATTTGATCCTACCTTAGGCTTTGTGACTTTGTTCTGGTGGTTCATGTATGATAGGAGCATCATTTGCAGCAGGTTTGCTTGATGCAGTGTTGACCTCAAAACCGCTCCTCTGCTAACTTTTTCCTGAAATATAATTTGACAAACAGGAAATTAGGATTCTAAGAAAGAAAAATCTTTACCACAACAAAAGAGACACAGGATTATCCTAAAAAACAACAGGCAACACCTTCCCTTCAAATATGCTTTCCCACCTGTTCATTATGGTTAGTTTATCCTATATTAAAATTGCATCTAGTGGTATTTGCTAATAATAAAAAGCCCAAACTAACAAAATGATGTCTACAGACCACAAGGTAAGAAGCCTGGGTTGGGTGAATCACTGTACAAAAAGCCCAAACTAACACCACCACCACCACAAAAAAAATAATAAACCAAAAATGCCCAGAGTTAGTAAAGAACTTATCAATGTTGACTTTAAAATTGTAAACAGAATTAGAGCTAACTACCCACTCGGGCAAACCATTCCACTCATTAACAACTCTTTGCAAAAAGTTAAAATGCTGAATATCTATCCGTGAGAACTTTTGGTCAACTTCAAACTGTTACCACTGTCACCACATATCATTATATGTAGGCATCACAAGAAATAACAAAGAAAAGAGGTATCTGGTAATTCCTGCAAAAAATACAGAAAGGCTATGCATTCCCAACAAACCCATTAAACAAAAAATAAACTTCACATCAGAATATGATAATTTGTAACATCATAATAGTATGTGTGATTTATCTTGTTTTAATTGGTGGTCTCCTTTGCTTCCCCAAATATATTAAACTACTGAAATTAGTTTCTGTAATAGTATACATGTAATGATAAAGATCCTTTTGATATCACAGCTTGCAAGGTTTTAGATGAATAGATATGATGGTTTAAAGTTAATCTTTGTTGGAATTATTGAAATACAATTTTCAAAAAGTAAACATTATGAATCGGCCAATAACACATCTCGCCACAACATATTTCCACTACATCTGCAGAATCCTGAGAGTCATATGTCACCAAGTTACAAATGCTAAAACTTCAAATAAATACTCTATTACCTGGGAAATTAAGTTTACCAAAACATTATCACAAGAAAATTTGAAATGCATATTATATGCACATGCAAGACATGTTCCTTAGCCAACTACAGAAAAACTGCTTCATTTAACAATCTCAATTCACCATGAACCATCAGTATGGATTTTTATAACAAAGACATACCTTTGTGTCCATATTTTGTGCCTCCCCTTTTTTCTTCTGACCCCCATCCGTCTCTCCTTTGCTTGCTGCTTTCTTCTCAATCCTTGGGGATACTTCATCCCCAGGCTTCACAATCTTCTTCTTCTCTGGTTCCTTGATTCTCACTTCCTTCTTCTTTTTGACTTGTGATGAATTTTTTTATCGCTTATACAGCTACGCTGTGAGGAGCGCTTACCAGCTCATTTTGCCACTTGAGAGCTTTTCTTTGGTGTCTGGTGATTTTTCTGGTGTGGGTAACATCTTGACAGTTAATGCTAAACCTGTCCTACTTGGAACTTCAGGAATACTGGCAGGGATCTTCTCCTCTTTGGGAGGTTCTTCTGTAGGGGTGACGACACCTACATATTGTGGTACCTTGGTCTCAGCCTCACTTTCATCTGCTTGCTGCATGGAGGATCCTCAGATTTTTCCTCTCCTAAAGTGACTTTCTGTTCAAAGTGGACAGGAGATGGTGAAGGTGCTGGTGGCATTTCATCAGCTGTATATATAATGTTTGAAGATCCTAAGAACTGCTCTAACTCAACCTCATCATTGTCCTATAAATGGGAGAAGGAATGTTTCTGATAATTACATGCAAGTTTTTTCCGATGCGATGATGGAAACATTACTATTTCCACCACAAGTTTACATTCCACTGTTTGTTTTATGAAGTTTATTATATAATTTTAAATTGCACGATATACTAAATTACGGATTAAAAATACATATCCATGTCTCACAGTGGACACCATTTTAAATGAATGGTAAAAGTGTTGTAATCAAATTGCTAGAATACTGAATTAGAGTTGAATTAGGCAAAAAGGTTGCTGTACAGACTATTTCAAAGAAGCTGGCTACTGAACAGTGAGGGCATCTTTTTTGTTGAATCAAAGGATTTTTGAACATGCCATTCAAGAATTAATTACAAATTTATAAGAAATATTTATCATCAATTTGAATATTCGTGTCAAAGGTTTTCATTATTCAATACCATCACATGCACCAATAGTGTGTTCCAATATTCTTGAGACTCACATATTGCCCACCAGCTCCTTCAAGTGGAAAACAACACGAAAAATCTTTGCCATGCATTGCATTGATTAAGACTAAGCAATACTAAAGTTAATACTAATGCAGACTTTTCCACAGTCCAGACTCTTCAAGGTGCCTTATCAGCTGCCAGCATGTTCATGTTGGTAGCCCAACAAGGCTAGTTTATAGCCCAAGTTTTCATAATGTATATATAAGACAGTTAAGAGTGGTAGCTCACTGGGCTTTTGAGGCTGCCATAGCAAGTGTCCGAGTGAAATACTTGGTAACCCTGGGCTACAGGCATATAGAATTTCGTGAGCGCTGCTCTTACATGGATGTCGACTGCATCATCTTGCCATTTGTTGGATATAAACAGTGATGTAATGTGCTAGTGTGAGATTAGATTAATGATGACTGACTACAGTAATTCCTCAATTATTCAAAGCAGTCGGTGAAAAGTTCAGGTAAAAGAAGTTAATGTAGTATAAATTTAATCCTTCGAAACCCAATCGGTCGTTGCACGACTGGTTTGGACATGCACTTTTAATTACAGACCATGGGCTATCTGTGCACCAAATATGGCATAAATCCAGTTTACCGTTCTTGAGATACCATGTTTACAAGGTCTTTTCAGCAAAATCATAATAATCCCCACCCACTATGAATATTAATGAAATTTAATGTTTTTACATCATGAACATGTACACACCAGCTTAACATCATAATAATTCTACATAGGAAACGAAACAGACATGTGGTTGTTAAAATGTAAACAGTTCAAGATTTTTACATTAAGCCTGCCTACTCATTAATATGCATGACATCAACATTAAAAACAATAGGGCACATCTACAAAACATGGACTATCTGTGTACCACATATGACATGAATCAAGTGTACCGTTCTTGAGATGTCATGTTTACGAGCTGGCCGTCACATACACACACACATCATGACCGCATAGGTTCCTGATGCTATCGCATCGGAACCTAAATTCCCCATTTTATTATTCACGAAAAAAATGCAAGCTCAAAAAAATTGTACAATTTTGACCTAATCTTGCTTAAAATTTGCAAATTTATGTCGATATTTTCTTTATTTTGTTTTTTTTTATTAAAAAGTTTATTGTCTTAGCATTCACATAAACCAAACTTGTAGTGATAGAAAACAAAAGGAAAGTTGTGAAAATTAATTTTGAAAAAAAAAGTTATGAAAAATTGCACTCACGTTTTGAAGTGTAAAGGTAAAGCCAGCTGCCAAAAAATAACTCCAGAAAAAAGGGCAATGCAGTGCAGTACTCTGAATATGAATGCATTCATTATTTGAATGTAATTATTCACATTGTGGATGTACATGTAAAGGTCTTTCTCCTATCACCCTTTACTTTCAGAGCCTTACTTAGGCCTGAAACAAGAGGTTCAACTAAGAGTACAATGGCTCAAATAAGTGAGGTGTTCAGCTGAGTTAGGTTTGATTGTGTGAGGGAATACTACACAAGCAAACTTGACAGTTAAAAGACTCACCTTTTAGCATAGGTATTTTGCAATTAAAAATTAATTTACAGCTGAGCTAAAATTTTACTGCTGAATAAAATGTTGATTAAAAGGTGAAGAGTAATTCTATAGGTTTTTCTCTTGTCAGAAAAAAGACTCACACTGGCATAACTCAATACGGAAGAGTGGGATCATACCTCCCTGGGCCTCACCCACCACTGATATCAAAATAAATTGAAGATCAATCAAATGATAATTCATAATAGTATAAAATTGTAGAAAACATTTATAGTATCAGACCTCATTTGCATTCTCATGAAGTTCTTCAATATTTTTAGTTATTTCTTGGTCCTTCTCTATCTTTACTTCTGGCTCCTCTTCAACCTGAACAGTTTCTTCCTTATCTGCATCTATTGCTTCTGTGCCAAAAGCATTCTCATTGGCTGCATTATCTTCCTTGATTACTACAGTATTATTCTGATCCTCTGTGACAGCATCATTCTGATCCTCTGTGACATCATCATTCTGATCCTCTGTGACAGCATCATTCTGATCCTCTGTGACAGCATCATTCTGATCCTCTGTGACAGCATCATTCTGATCCTCTGTGACAGCATCAATCTGATCCTCTGTGACAGCATCATCAATCTTTAATCTCTAAATCCAGCATATCAGCATGCTCCTCTGGAACAGGAGTTTCTGAGAAGTAATTATCTGTTAAACAAAGAATATGTTCCATATCAAAATACAAGATCCTTCTTTCTTTTTGACTATAATTTATGCAACAGAGGTAAAGGTGAAATCTTGGACATAGCTGACAGCAACTAACAATTATTTGAATAATGGGATGACAGATCTGTAAAAGAGGCATATTTTATTGTCTAAAAGAAACGATGATGTAAATGATTACTATTAAATAGAGTTTAAATTTCATTAACCATTTCTTGTCTTATATCCTTTATAGACTTTAATTAAAAGCATATATCAAATATCTCTGTGATTGAAATTCAACCAATTAGGGTGTTTCAGCTGACGTTATGAGATCACGTGACTTTGTTTACATTGCCATTTTGTCGGGCGAGAATAATTGTCTGCAGTACACTTAAAATTACAAACACTTGCAGGTTGTTATATAAGATAATTTTTGTAAGATAATTATGCCGGAATCTTGCTGTGCCATTGGTTGCACTAATAGACGTGTGCTGGGATAAAAAGATGTTTTCTCGATTTCCATCCGATCCTGATCGACGTTTGAAGTGGGTTTCTGCTGTACGATGCAACACATCTTTCAACCTTCGGTATAGGATTTGCAGTGAGCACTTTATGCCTGGTATGTAGGCTTTATCTGCGTATAACGAACAATCAGATGACGTTCACATAAAAGTTACTCTTTGTATACCAAGTGAATATATAAAATGTTTAGAAAATATAAAGTAAAATCGCAGCCATAAACAAAAGCAATAAAATTCGCTGAACTGGTACTGGTAGGTTAGCAGGCAGTATGTTTGTTGTACGTGTGATATGACTGAGCTGTGTAAAGACATGTGAAACGCAACAACGCTTGCCAGGAAAAATGGCTTCTAGATGAGTAAGAGTCACGTGAAGACATCCCTCTATATTGTAAAAGGCAAACACTTGATAACCAAGCTGGCAAAACAGAAAAAAACTTAGGAAATTTGATATTAGCTTTTATGATATTTTATGTATAAAATTAGAACATTTTGTTTTTGTGATATGCTACTTCCAAACAGGGTTGGAAAAATAACTCGCCAGCTGTAAAAACAATTTGTGGCAATTTATATTCTAATATACTGTTGTACTCGCCACACTTCTTTAAGCCAAAGCGAGTGAAAATCTTGTTTTGACAGTCATAATAAATTATTTTATTTCGGGTTACATACTTGCATTATTGTCTTGTGTTTTTTTTTTTTCTTAAAAAATACACACACACAAAATAAGTGGTATTCCTATTAATATATAAATCAATATTTAAAAAAAAATTTAAATCAACTTTAATTTTCAAAACACTACCTTGTATGTTTGTAGCCATATACACTGTTTATATCCAGTGAATGGCATGGCATGAGGGTAACGGATTTATCTGGGAAATTGTGCAACATCAGCAAGTTATTGCATGACCCAGTTGCACAGATAAATCTGATTGGATAATTTGCAATAAATGCGTTCAGTGTCAATATGGCTGGGAATGATATATCCTTTTGAACAATTGTCTTTGCTTGACAGAAATGGAAAGTTTTAGACTCCTATGTACAGTATCTATGGGCACAGTATTGCCCCAGCAACAGGTACTGAGTGTAAACTTTTTGCTGTACTTGTTTCTACCAGTAGGCCTGAAATTAATGTTTACAAATCTAAAGTAAGTTTGTGCACGTTGATTTTATTTGTTTTTAAACCAATTTCTAGTACTTTCTTTGTTTTTGCATGTGTGTGTGAGATCTTTAGCTATGTTTGTACGTACGTGAGGATGAAGTCAGGCCCACGATTAGGGCAATACAGAGGCATACCAGTTGCACACAAATTTTCAAATTTTTTGTCAAAAGAATTGTTGAGGAGTTGAAAATACTTGGCGAGTGAAAATACTGGCTTCATCAAATTTTCTTGCCAAGTTATATAAATGGCTGGCGAGTGACTTTTTTTTTGGAATTTCCAACCCTGCTTCCAAGAAATAATTACACCCAACTATGTGGCCTGATTATTCAGCTCAAAAATAAATCTTTTTATTCAGATATAAATGACATTCAGTTCTAGGGACATGTAAGACTGTCCAAGTCCTTTGAAACACTAATGGCTAAGAAAAAAACACTTTGGTTTTTTGGATCAGGTGGCAATGGGTGGCATCGTCAGTGTGATCATGTTTAGTGGCACATCAGTAAAACAATCACCATAGGCAATAACAGCAAGGTCAAATGCGTTGCACACCACATGATTACCTTTAATTTTTTCTCACTTTTATTTTATAAAAGGTGATCAAATGTTGCTAAAATAGTATAAATAAAAAGGGTTAGTTTTATAAAACTGCTGTTCGCAAGTCTGATACTTTCTTTGCCTTAATGCTTTGTAAATATTTGATATTATGAAATACGAGAGAGATTGTACAAATACATTTTCAATAATAAAGAAAAGAAATTCAATCTTAAGAATTTACACACACACAACAAATGTTGTAAAAATGTATGCAGTTCGAAGTATGCACAATAAGTATTGATATCACAGAGTTTGTAATTCCTAATACAGCCTGAATATGAATTTCTTGAAATAAGAAACATTATACATGAGCAAAAGATATAATGTAAAAATTGAAACACTTGGAAATTGAAGAAACTGAAGAAATGTCAGCCATGAATAATGTTTTATAAAGAAGGCACTGCATTATTTGCAAGAAAGTAACAAGAGGATGGAGACCAAGAGTGCTAGAGCCAACATTGTTTTGAAAAGGCCTCCGAAAGCTTCATTTTTAAATGCAGTAAAAGTCCATGAATGATATTTACAAAAAGTTTTACAAAATTAATATGCAATACATATAACAAGCAGATTACAAGCAGATTAGAAAGTTAACTTCATTTCATTAATTCAGCTTTGGTTGTTGCAATGTAACTTTAGGTATAATCATTTCTTGACTCTCACCTTCAATTTCTTGCTCTGAAATTTCACTCCTGTCAGGGTCACCTGCACAAAGAAATAGCAAGGTAGAGGAGTTGGTGCTGCATACTTACAGTATCAAAGTGGGAATTTTGTGCAGTGGACATAGTAAAATGCTTAGTATCAGGAGTGTAGAAAGGATCACCTCTTCGGGGAGCATTATTTTAAATATGCTTCATTATTTTGCGATACAATTAAATACAAATATTTATTTGCCAACCCATGGTATAGAACTGTCATGATAGTAATTTTATACTGAATAGTAATTTAGTACCGATTATGTGACAATCACAATAAATGCATGGGAAGTCTTTTAAGAATGAGTGACTTTGAATGTTTATGCTTTACCTTATAACAGAAAATGTGTTATGTGGTGAATAGAGCAGTCTTTAGATCTAATACAACCCTTATTAGTGCTCACAATGAGGTGGACCAAATTTCCTTATTTGAAATCTGTGATATTTAAAGTGGAGTATACAACCGAAAATTGCAACCTAATCAACCTAATTTGATTATCTGTTCAACTAGAACAGTAAATACCATCATAGCTCGCATGCCCATGCAAGTTAAACCCATTTCATATGACTTGGCCAATTATAAAAATGGCATTCCACTCTAATTATCCCACATGACATCCCATGTCCCACATGGCATCCCATGTCCCACATGGCATCCCATGTCCCACATGACATCCCATGTCCCACATGGCATCCCATGTCCCACATGGCATCCCATGTCCCACATGGCATCCTATGTCCCACATGGCATTCCATGTCCCACATGGCATATCCCATGTCCCACATGGCATCCCATGTCCCACATGGCATCCCATGTCCCACATGGCATCCCATGTCCCACATGGCATCCCATGTCCCACATAGCATCCCATGTCCCACATGGCATCCCATGTCCCACATGACATCCCATGTCCCACATGACATCCCATCCCATGGCATTCCACCCTGTGTACCGCATGGCATTCCACCATATACCCTACATGGAATTCCACCCTGTTTCACATGGCATCCCACCCCATGTCCCACATGGCATCCACCCCATGTCCCACATGACATCCCATGGAATTCCACCCTGTTTCACATGGCATCCCACCCCATGTCCCACATGGCATCCACCCCATGTCCCACATGACATCCCATAGGCTATTTAGGGATTTTAAATCTCCAGTGCTATGAGAGAGATGCTTGAGGATCTCTAAAGAATATTGGAAAATTATATCAGTTTACAGTTATCTTCTAAGGAAATATCAAATGTTTTGTAGACTTGTTAAGGAAAATAGTCTTCAATCTGTCGCAAGTGTCTCTGAAAAACTTCTACATTTCATAAGGAAATTCTAACTTTCCATAAGAATATCTGAAGAAACTTTTACATTTTCTGAGGAATTCTCAAAATCTCAGGAAAAACTGTGAACGGCCGGACGGACAAAATCGTCATTACATAGGTTCGCATTTAGCTTCGCATGCTCACCAAAAACCAAACATAAACTATTTTAATCTCTTTAACTTTTCCATAATTTTTCCCCTTGGTTTATTGTAAATAAATATAGTGCGGTTAGGTATAGAAGAGGGCAGGGAAAGGGGAGGAACAGTGAATAGGGAAGAGTGGGATATGGGGGAATGGAGATATGGAAGGGACGGGGATATGGGATGGGTCACGCCAGAATAAGGAGGGGTGGGTGAATTTTAGAATAATAAATGCTCACATACATTGTCAAAAGTTTGTATGTACATCATAATTTAAACAATTATTTTTCTTCTTCTTCTTTGTTTTTTTAAGGTGGCCTGACACTCAGGCTAATACCTTTGTTTTCTTCAGGTCTCTTCCACTGCAGGCATTAAAGCATACTGTTTAATTCTTGTTAATCTATTTTCTATTGTAGTAATTAATTCCTTATGCTTTTGTTATGAAATTACAAAATGTTGTAAATTCTATTTTGTTAAAGATGCAGTGGAAATAGAAAAATAATATTTTTTATTTTTCTAATTCTGCCAAATTATGCTTTACGCATAGTAAAAAAGTAATCCATACCTCGTTCTACTGACATAAAGTCCCACTCACTACCGCTGACTTCACTTGGATGGCATCCCGTGTTCCCTAAACTATCAAGAGGATTTAAAGAGCCTTGATCATCAAGATATGGATCAGCTCCCTCTACTCTTATTGCTGGATACTCATCCTCAGCTCCAGTGGCACTTGGGGATAACGATTGTCCCCTTAGATATATTGGAGATTTTGTGATGAAGTGAGTATAATGTGGAACCCTTCCTCTCCGAATCTGTTAAAAGGAATACAAATGAATTTCTCACAATTATCATCTCTATCATTTTGCAAATTTCAAAAATGCTTTATAGGCGGGTCAATATACCACCAGACTCCCAACAAATTCCAACAAAAGGTCTGTTAACGGTTTTGGGGCCTATTGGATGTTGTGAGTGACAAAAAAAAAGTCTATCACAATCTGACACCCAGAAGTGGCTTTAAACTGGGTCATATCCAAGATGGCCACTACAGATCCTGAAAATCAGGTAAATGGCTGTAACTTCCTTAATATTTGTGATACAACAATCATTTTTAGTTCTACTCCATTGTTTTAAGGGTCAAGCAACTTATTTCTGTAGAAAGAATTATAAACTGACTCCCAAAAGTTGGATAAAACTGGGTCAAATCCAACATGGCTGACACAGAAGATGGCCCGAGATTCTAAAAAATAGGGCAAACGACTGTAGCTCCCTAAATATTTGTGATAGAAGAATGAGCTTTGGTTTTACTCTATGGTATTAATGGTCAAGCAAGTCATTGCTGCAGAACGAATTGTGACCTGACCCCCCAGAAGTGGGTTAAAACTGGATCAAATCCAAGATTGACGAGGCACGGGACCCTGAAAGTCGGTTAAACAGCTGTAACTTCCTTAATATTTAGGATAGAATAATGAGTTTTGGTTCTACTCCATGGTTTAAAGGGTCAAGCAACTCATTGCTGCAAAACGAATTGCAACTTGACCCCCAAAAGTGGGTTAAAACTTGGTTAAATCCAAGATGGTTGCTGCAGCATGGTACCCTGAAAATAAGGTAAACGGCTGTAACTTTCTTAATATTTGGGATAGAACAGCATTTTTGTCCTACTACACCGTTTTAGGGGTCGCCAAACTCATTGCTGCAGAAAGAATTATGACCTGACCCCAGAAGTCCGTTAAAACCGGGTCAAATTCAACATGGCTGCCGCCGCCGAACCAAGAAATAGGGTAAATGACTGTAACTTCCTTAATATATGTGATAGATTAATGAGTTTTGGCTCTACTCCATGGTTTTAGGAGTCTAGCTTCCTAAATATTTGTGATAGAACAATGAGCTTTGCTTTTACTCTATGGTATTAAGGGTCAAGCAACTCATTGCTGCAAAAAAATTGTCACTTGACCCCCGAAACTGGGTTAAAATTGGGTCAAATCCAACATGGCTGCCACAGCCTGGGACCCTGAAAATATGGTAAACGGCTGTAACGTCCTTAATATTTGGGATAGAATAATATTTTTGGTTTACTACACGGTTTCAAGGGTCACCCAACTATTGCTGCAGAAAGAATTATGACCTGGCCCCAGAAGTCCGTTAAAATCAGGTCAAATTCAACATGGCTAATGACTGTAACTTCCTTAATATATATAATAGAATAATGAGTTTTGGCTCTATTCCATGGTTTTAGGAGTCAAGCAACTCTAATCTAAGCTGCTGCAAGAATTATAAGTTGACCCCCAGAAGTAGGTTAAAACTGGGTCAAATCCAAGATGGCTTCGGTGGACGGTGGCCCGGGACCCTTGAAATAGGGTAAATGGCTATAACTTCCTTAATATTTACGATATAACAATGAGTTTTGGTTTTATTCCATGGCTTTAAGGATGAAGCAGCTTAATACTGTAGAAAGAATTGTGACCTGACCCACGAGTGGGTTAAAACTGGGTCAAATCAAACATGCTGCAGCCGTTTAAACCTGAAAATAGGATAAACGACTGTAACTTCGTTAATATTCATGATAGAACAATGAGTTTTGGCTCTGATTCATGGTTTTAAAAGTCAAACAACTCATTTCTGCTGAAACAATTATAACCTGAACCTCGGAATTAGGTTAAAACTGGGTAAAATCCAACATGGCTGCCGCGGACGCTGCCTGTGGAACCTTAATATTTGTGATTTAATGGGTTTCGGCTCTTTTCCATGGTTTTAAAAGTCAAGCTACACATAGCTGCAGAAAGAATTATAAGTTGACCCCTTAAAGTGGCTTAAAACTGGGTCAAATCTAAGATGGCTGCCACGGACGCTGGCCCAGAACCCTAAAAATAGGGTAAACGGCTCTTAATTTTCCTAATATTTTGGATAGAACAATACTTTTTGTTCTATCCATGGTTTTAAGAGTCAAACAACTCATTTCTGCTAAAAGAATTATGACCTGAACCTTGGAAGTGGGTTATAACTGGGTAAAATCCAACATCATTGCTGCAATGTATTGTTCTATTCATGGTTTTAAGGGTCAAGCAACTCATTGCTGCAGAAAGAATTATGGCCTGACCTCAGAAGTGGGTTCCAACTGGGTCAAATCTAAGATGGCTGCCATGGCCCGGACCCTGAAAATAGGGTAAACGGCTGTAACTTCCTTAATATTTGGGGTAGCACAATCATCTTTCTTTCTACTCCATGGTTTTAAGGGTAAAACAATTCATTGCTTCCAATAGAATTCTAACCTGACCATTCAAATCTTAAATCAAAGAAGGTGGCCAATATATGGCTGCCAGCAATCAACTAAAACTGTTGGAAGGACAGTGTGCTCGACTATTCAAAGCTAGTATAGAGAATGGGATGATAGAGGGAAGTATGTACAGAAATAGGGTAGCAGGGGTAGATGATTTTAAATTGCTTGAGCTTTGAAAGATGCACTTGTATTTTCATTTGCACTACAAGCTTCAAAATATCTTTTATTTTCCCAGATATTTTAAGACAAAGAAAAAGCTCAAGGTTACCTCACCCAGTAACTCAGAGAACATGTAAAACCTAGCAGTCTTTATAACTACAACACCTCTTTTAGTTCTATCAATTGAATAACAAAGAAAGGAGAGGCCAGACTTGCCAGTGTCAATGAAAGAATGCAATTCATTCCCCTTTCCAACCTGTACCCTCCCCAGCCTCTACACATTCCCAGAACAACATCCTGGATTGTAATAAAACTTCCAATTTTAGAAAATATTTGTGTCAAGCAGAGTCAAGCAGAATGAAAAATGTACTATAACATTAAAGCAAAATTATGCAAAACAATATTGCTTAAAGTATTACAAACTAGAAATTGGAAACGATACAAATCCCCTAACCGCTAATAATGCATATACCAGACTGTCCCACATTCCATCCCAACCTGTCCCAAATGTCATCATTATCTATACTCCATGCAATCACACCTGAAAACCAGATAATATATGTCATACCACCACTTGCATGACACACATGCCATCACAACTGAAATCCAGATGACACCTCACCACATGCCATTTCTTCCTGTCCCACATGTTGACCCACCCTGTTCCACATGCCAACCCATCCTGTTCCACATGCCAACCCACCCTGTTCTACATGCCAATCCACCCTGTTCCACATGCCAACCCACCCTGTTCCACATGCCAACCCACCCTCTTCCACATGCCGAACCATCCTGTTCCACATGCCAACCCACCCTGTTCCACATGCCAACCCACCCTGTTCCACATGCCAACCCACCCTGTTCCACATGCCAACTCACCGTTCTACATGCCAACACATCCTGACCAACATCCCACCGCACACTGCCCTACATACAATTCCTCCCTGTCCCACATGACCTCATCCTAATTTCTTCAGCTACTTTATCATTGTCATCTTCTACCCCACATTCTGCTTATTGTTTATATTTCCCAAACCCCTAATTTAACATTCTTTAGAAGCGAGGAAAGTTTTACTTGCTTCTTTTTTCATGGCAAGACAATCAGTTTGATTGCTATTCATGTCATAAATGTCAATATCATAACAAAACTAGAAATGTGAAGTTTTTAAGTCATAAACCATATTTTTTTTTATCTCAGGTCAAACATATCGCAGTAAATGCACACTTTACCTCACAATGTGAACAATGCTCTTCACATATATTGTATGATTATTTTTTTAAGCAAAATCATCATACCCACTTTAATTTAAGAGATACCACATATACAAATATTTTCATTGCTGTGCAAATAGGCTAATTATTACGCACACACAATCCCCCAACCATGCTCAACTGAACTGTATCAATGCCCTCTACCACTGGACCAAATAGCAAGTTATTATCTCAGGTTGAATATTTGTACGCAAGTCTATTGTTATGCAAATAACCTACTTAATATGCACACTACAACTCACCCTTGAGTGTAGACAATGCTCTTCACATATATAATCATTTGTGTAAAACAAAATCCCCACTCACACTTTAATATAAGATATACTGTATCATAGATGCAAATATTTTCATTGTTATGCAAATAAGCTAATTAGTATGCCTACACAACCCCAAATCACGCCTACCTTTACCCC
Source organism: Chiridota heheva (assembly GCA_020152595.1). Taxonomy (NCBI): domain Eukaryota; kingdom Metazoa; phylum Echinodermata; class Holothuroidea; order Apodida; family Chiridotidae; genus Chiridota; species Chiridota heheva. The sequence continues at coordinate 1,502,060 of JAIGNY010000395.1, forward strand.
TGTAACAAACACCAAGTTATTATCTAAGGTTAAATATTTCATGCAAAAGTCTATTGTTATGTAAATAACCTATTTATGCACATTACACCTTAAATATTTCATGCAAAAGTCTATTGTTATGTAAATAACCTATTTATGCACATTACACCTCACCATTAAGTGTAGACAATGGTCTTCACATATATGATCATTTGTTTAAACAAAATCCCCACATCCACTTTAATTTAAGAGATATCACAGTTACAAATATTTTCGTTGTTATACAAATAACCTAATTAGTATGCACACACAACCCATAATCATGTTAACTTGAAGAGTACCCCTATGCCAAGTTACATGAATGTACACCATTCATAACTTAAGTTATGAAAATTGTAACCAAAAACTTTAACCTGCCAAATATTTTCATTGTTATGCAATTAAGCTAATTAGTATGCACACACAACTCCCTCCCCCCAATCATGCTCAACTGAACAGTAGCCATGTCCTCTACCCCCTATGCCATGTCACATGAATGTACACATTCATAAGTTATGAAAACTTTAACCAAAATCTTGAACCAAAAACTTTAACCAAAACTTTAACCTGACAAATATTTTCATTGCTATGCTAATAAGCAAATTAGTAGGCACACACTTCCCTCCAATCATGCTCATTTGATCAGTACCCATGTCCTCTACCCCTATGCCAAGTCACATGCATGTACACCATTCATAACTTAAGTAATGAAAACTTTAACCAAAACTTTACCGGACGCTAATGCTGACGCCAACGCCGGGGTAGTAGAATAGCTCTACTATTCTTTGAATAGTCGAGCTAAAAATGAAGTTTTAAGTACAGTACCAATAATTCCCTTTGGATTTGACATAAGGCAACGGTGTTTGCTTCGTATGATTGCCAATGTTTGCCATGAATATGTTGACAAGAGATAATTGCAACAACTCTGAACAGTTTCTTTAAGAGTAAACTTTATTTACATGGTTCAATACCATGAAAGCCAAGAGTAGATTGAAATATTCAATGAACAATCTGATGCATAGTAAGTGTAACCACACATATTTGTGAAATAACATCATTAACCCATTTACACATGTCACTGTCAGGCAAAACAGATGTGTTGGATGCCCTTTGTAGGTGTGTCCAAATAATATTGAACAGCTGGATTTGTTAACCATGCTTTTATTGTTTACATGGTCTCTGGTGTTGTGACCAAGCTCTCATGGCCAAGGGGCCACTTGGTTGTCTTCCAGACCTTGTTGGGGCATTCCCACTTCAATGAGGGTGACAGCAGCCCAGATTTCTTCTTGAACAGGTTCATTCAGATCTGGGGACATATCACACTGCTGTAGATCTCTGATGAAACTCCACCTTCACCTGTTCACAGCTGAATTGGGGGTCATCTTGCCCTGAGCTACATAGTTTGTGATTTCCATAATCGATTCGTCATCTTCTCAGATTCAAGACCAGTTTTGCAGGTGCTGCACAGCCAAAATTGGGATGACCCATCCGTGCATATAATTTTGAATGGGCTGAACACCTCCATGAGCAGCAGCAGAATGTTGTCTTCTGCTGAGTTCCAGGCCGCATGCATGTTCAGGTTAGTGGTGGATGGTCATTCTCCTAGAAAACTTTGGACTTGGATCCAACATCTCTTTCCTTGCCTTATGCAGGCGATTTGGAGCTCTGAAGCGGCGGACAAACTTTTATCTATTAAACCCTAGGTTGTCCACAGCAGTGCTCACCAAAGGCTCCAATGGCAGGAGGAGGATTACAAATCCAGCTGTTCGATGCTATTTGGACACACCTAAATGACATCTGACACATCTGTTTTGCCCAAATGTTACATGTCTAAATGGGTAAAGAATGTTCTTTGACAAGTTTGTATACTTATATTATGTATCAGATATTTCATCAAATCTTTCAGTATAATCTTGGAAGGTATCATTATGAAAAATGTAATAAAGTTTCAAACTAAAACTCTTCAGAGTTGTTGCAATGATCTCTGGTCAACATATTGATCAGTGTCCTTGGCAGAAGCCATTCTGCTCAATTGTTAATGAATAAATAATTGTCTTATCATTGCATTTTTGGGCTCCTGAATTTATTCATACATGTACTGTGGCCTAATTATTTGCCTATGTAAAAAAGAATGGGAGTAAAGAATAGTACTGTACTGATGCCCTTACATTTTTTTAAATGCTGGCAACGGTATTGACCGCTATCTTTGATTTACTTGTTTAAGGTTTGAATCGTCAGGTCAAAATTCTGTTGGCAGCAATGAATTGAAAACCACTGAGTAGAGACAAAATGCGTTGTTCTTTCCCAAATTTTAAGGAAGTTCAAGTTATGTTTACCAGATTTTCGGGGTCGGTGGCCATCTTGGATGTGACCCAATTTTAATCCACTTCCAGGTCAGATCAGAATTCTATTTGTAGCAATGAGTTGTTTGACCTTCCAATCCATGGAGTAGAGACAAAAGTTATTGCTCTATTCCAAATATTAAGGAAGTTACCGTGACAGCCAAAAGCCCTCTTTTTAATGTGGTAGTGGCAACCATATTGGATTTAACCCAGTTTTAACCCACTTACAGGAGTCAGGTCATATTTTTGTGCAACAATGAGTAGCCTGACCCTTGAAACCATACAGTACAACCAAAAATCATTGTTCTATCCCAAATATTAAGGAAGTTACAGCCTTTTACCCACTTTTTCCGGGTCGGCAGCAGCCATCTTGGATGTGACCCAGTTTTAACCCACTTCTGGGGGTCAGAAATTGATAGGACTTTTTTGTCACTTAAAGCATCCAGTAGGTTCAAAAACCACTGAAAAACCTTTTCTTAGAACTAGTTGGGGGTTAGGTGGTTTTTTCTCATAAATTGACCTGCCTATTACCTCAAGAAAAATGCAGAGGTTTTGAATACTTGGTGACCCTATATCTAAGAGACTGATACACTGGATTGTTTTCATGGCATTCTGACATCCTTTAACCAGGTAGTAAGATAAGAAACAATGATACATCTGATATCTACATCTGGTATCTAGCCTTTTATCTAGTTATGATCTTGATAGGAGATACAAACTCAAATTGTTATATAAATGAACATCCCTAGTAAGGTCAGACGATGGCTAGGCGAGCACATGCATACATATCATAACTTGTTACTGAATTACTTCATGTTTATGTTGACTTAAGAGAGCTGGAAGAGAAGTATAAAATGAGATTACATGGTAGGGAAAAAACTAATAAGCTCGTTTACACCTATCACCAGAAAATAATATTAAAAAAAGAAGAATCATACAAAATGTTCCATACTGCTGTAGTGGTAAAACAAACCTGCTGCAGCAATGGGCAATCAAAAATATAAAGAATCCATCAGTTCTCCATGATTTAAAGTGAAAAGCAAATCCTACTGGAGCAAGTTAAACACGTATATGATACAAATCTTGGGGTCCTGTTATAAAGCTTTTTGAAGTTGACCAGAATTGACTTATATTAGGACCTGAAAACATACTAAACTCAACGTTAATCATTTCCAATCCTTTGTTTCATGCTACAGTAGTGTTTAAGTATACATTTTCTTATGTTTCTACTAGCTATCTCACTTCAAAGGGTACTTCTTAGGCTGTCTATGAAATACAATCTTTACCATGCATGCAGTATAGCATTTCCATAAAATGACAATGAATGTGCTTTACTTACAAAGTTGTGTCTAGGAAGCTGAAGGAACTCTCTTCTCTGAAAAATGGCAGAAAGTACGATAAAAAAAAAAGATGACTTGATTAAACTTTGGAAAGTAAATCATGTACAATATTATTTTACCATTTTCACATCAAAGCTTTCACATGAAAATTTACATAGTTTCAAAGCTCCAAAACAAAATTTGTTTTGAAAAATCATAAAATAAAGGCTCAGATACAAATTTCATCTCTTATTGTGAAAGTTGAAAGAGTCTTGCAACAATTCCAATAGAAGTTTTACCTAAATTTATTCTCATTAATCCCTTTACCTAAAACACATAAGATATGGTACTTATTTTCACCTCATTCAATCACTATGAATTATTACTAGTGCTCAATAATTAAAACAATATACTCACAGATGTTGGAGCAGTTCTTGGCCTGGACCAAAAGACGGCTCTGTCAAAATGAGATGGTACATCTGCTGCTAAAAGGCCTGTTGAAGAAGAGGGCCTTTGGGTGCTGCTAGGTCTTGGACGGCATTCCACCGGACAGAATGCACAAGGCTTACTGTCAAGAGTTGACCAATAGGAATGGAGGATGACATCAGACGTGCATGGTGAAGTCTTTCAATCTGAGGAGGCAAACAGCATGTACAGTATAAGTCACTATAAATGTCAAGTTCTTAATATATCACTTTATCCATCTCAAAGGAAGATTCAATTGTACCTGAAAACTACAGTACTGCATTTTACTACCTCAGTGCCTACATCATGAAAGGACTTATTCCATTTATCCCAAATTATCATCGTTTCTATTTAGTATACATAACAATTCATTTAAATTATAAAAGTGCAATTTTTGTAATGTTTGCCCTGCATGAAGATGTCTTAAAATCATCAACAAAGTATCTGAAAATTATCAACAGGCTTTTTTCCTGCCATCATTTATTAAATACTTGGGCCTTTAATACAAGCTCTAGAAATCTATTTTTGAGATAAATTCTTTAAAATGTAACAATTATTCCCAGAATACACTTTTGCAAATACTTTTTTTTGGAGTAGTTTATATTACAAACAAACACAATGAATAGAATCCCACCTGTTGAAAAATTAAACATCAAACTACTTATAACAACATACAAAAGAACATCTCCTTATAATAAAAATTTTACTGCCACCCAAAAACATTCCTTAGACATATTCTAAAATTTTTAGTGAAATAAAAAGTTCTTAGATCTAAAAACATTTTAAGTAAGCTTACCTCAGTAACACTCTTGTTTTGCGCTGCTGAAGGCTGATGCTGGGCATGACTTGCAGATTTTGGTCTCCGAGTCCGTGGGAGGCGATACTGAGTTATACTCTCAAACCTTTCATGATTAGAGTCTTGGTTCACTACATCATTCTTTTCATTTTGATGGCGAAGTGTAGTTGCGCTCTTTGGTCTATGAAGCACTGGACTTTGAGATGAAGCTCTAAGATAACTATCAGAAGTCTTTGAACGATAATGAGGACTTGAGGACGAGGAACGGGTTAGCGTTTCTCTCCTCCGATTTGAAAATACAGCACTCTTTACTCGCCTCCTCTGCTCTGAGTGCCGTGAAGGACCTGGAGGCAAGAAACTTGGTGGGAATGCTTCTAAGGAAGAACTCTGCAACTTCCTGGAATGTGATGAACCAAAGTCTTTGGAAGAAAACTTCTTATAGCCAGAGGCCAACCATGGAAGGGATGGGTCAAGCATGCTGAAAATCAACCAGGTTTTTATCTGCTTATATCAGGTAATCATCACCAAGTACCATGTTCCTAAAATAAAAGAAAAAACAATGCTGTACATACCTGTAGCTTGTAATTAAAAATTCAAACATGAAAGAAAAGAAAATCTATTCTGCTGAAAGTTAATTTTGCAAAGAAACTAAACAAATTATTTCAATTAATGGGGAAAAGAGTGCCATATAGTTAAGCAGATGATTGCTGTTAAGAACAAGTGACACTGCAGTATTTGCATACCACCCTCGATGATCACAGGACGGTAATTACAGCACAAAACATATTAAAAAATTATCAGTAATCTTTATCAACTTTTTGGAAATGAATTGCTATGTACATATTGCATTTCGTGGTACTACACTTTATCACAAAGATTTTCACTATAATTTTGCACTTCCAGCATTCTCAGCTCTCCGACGAGTGAACACACAATTACAATGACGGGGTCGTCGCCTGCGTATTCGGTTATGATAGTAACAATACTATCATAAAACGCCTAATACGACCCGAACAAGAACACAGGTACAATATAGGGACAGACATAACATCAACAACCAAGTCAATGTCCACGGCCTTTGACAACCAATTGTGGTGCACTGGCGTGTCTACCCAACCCAGGCTTGAACCCAGGCCTCGTGGTCTGTAGACATGTTTGATAGCTGCTACACCACAGTAGGTAGACATTCTCAGCTCTACAAACAAGACACCTATATTCAAATGAATAATACTTTGATTTGTGTGACTTAATACCAGCTATTGTAATAATCTTAATTGATTTCTACACAAAGATTATTCCATACAATAATCCAACAAAAAAATCAATACCATGATACTTTGTTTGGTACAACAACAATAGGATTACATTAGTAAAGGCACTGCTTTAAAATTTGGCCTGCAATTTTGACCAACAAATCAACCACATCATTTCACAAGATTAACTTTGCATCAAAACATTGAGGTACATGTATAAATAGGTCTAAGCTCAATAGTTTATTTTACCTTTCTCCAACAGCAAATACAAACAATGCCAGCATTGATTACACTTACTACTTATATTACAAAGGATTGCCATTATATTCAGATGTGTGTCACTAAAAATACCATGTAACACCTTGGGTGTAGTTGTTATCTTGAAGGAGCATGATGTGAAACTGTATACAGTTTTGTGGTTTGGGAAACAAAGAAATATATAACTTTTGTAATAACCAGTGTAATAGTAAATTCCCCCTCCCTTTTCCTCCCCTCCTCTGTAAATTTGTAAATTTGGGGCCCCTCGGTCCTTAAATCCTAAGGAATGTTTAGTAAATTTGGTCCCCCCCCCCCCCCAGACTTATTTTACTTGGTGATTTACATGTACTAGCGTGTCTGTACGGTTCCTTCAATTAATTATGTGTACTGAAGTAATAAGCTTCCATGGTTTTCCACTGCAAATTTGGGGTCCTTAAATCCTAAGGAATGTTTTAATTTGGTCCCCCGACTTATTTTACAGGTGATTTACATGTACTAGCGTGTCTGTACAGTTCCTTCAATTAATTATGTGTACTGAAGTAATAAGCTAAAGCGTATCTCCATGGCCAAAATTTGAAATGTTTGTGTATGGAATACAGCGCCGCTGTACTTGTACAATTTGACCACAAACAATGTACTGTTTTTGTTTGTTTTTTTCTCACAGAAATTAATCCATAGATAAAATTCGGCAACACCCTTACGCAAAGAGGTTAGCAGCAAAGACTGGATACTAATCACGATATAAACCTGATAACCCATGCTGCGTAATTAAGCAAACTCTCATAAGATCAAATCTGAATTGTTAAGGTATGACAATACTGACACAACTCTCATATAACTTTCTTTGTTTTTCTCACCTCAAGCAAATGTGGACAATTCTTACTAAAACTTTAAAAATCTGTTTTTTGTTGTTTTCAAAACACCTCACATCATCGTCAGTCATCAAAGTTGTAGCCTATGAAATTACATCCTGTATTGATGAGTGCGGACAGTTTTTTTCTTAATGGAGGACCAAACTCACTGTATGGCTACGGCTTTATGGTCTGGGGGACCACAATTTGCAAGGAAAGAAGGACCGGAGGCCCAAATTTCCTAGCAGACTGTTTTTACTATAAAGGGGGACCAAATTTACTGGATGGCTACAGCTTTATTGTCTAGGGGGACCATAATTTACTGCGGGGGCAAAATTTACTTTTACACCGGCCCTGTTCCATTTGAGGGCAGGTTGAGATGTTCCTGGTTTTAAGCAGAGCCATTTCTAATGAACTGTCCTTTTAAGAAATCCTTCTCATCAAAGTCTTAGAGTTACTCATGACATGATGTGCAGAAGTGGAATACAAAGTTTGACTGTGTAAACTGTACCTGATTGAATTTGAACATGAATGATGCAGTGTACAGATGGATAGAGCATGTTTTAACCAACACCTGATTCTAACTCAAACCTAGACTTTTCCAAGTTGGGTCATTTCTGATAATCCTATATTTGCAATGTCTATTACAGAGCTGGTGTTGACTATAAGAAGGGGCATAACTTAAGAAGGGGGTGGGAGAGTGGGGGTGGGAGGTGTGACACCCCCAAGAATACAATTTTGTCAGGAAAAAAAGTGGCCTAGTATTGAAACAAAATTGTAGGAAATTGTATCTGGTTATCTCCTTATGTTTTTGTAAATTTGCAAAATACAAAATTCTTTTCTAAATGTTTGGATAAAATCATACTTTTTTGCTTTCTTACCACCCTCCCCCCACCCTTTCACCCCTGGCAGGATACCGATTTTAGTCAGGCAGAAATGTAGAATAACGGGGTCACTTGAATCCTGTTATCAGAGTATATCTCAGTCATGCCCGACTAAGCTAGCTTCAAATTATATCCTATCGACCGCTGACTCAGCACATGATGCTGACAACATCATACTTGGGCACTGAGTCGGGCAGATATGTAAAATGTCAGATGTACTGCTTAAATCGAGGCTACATCTCAATCATGCCCGAATTGCCATATGAGAATCATGTCCGCCTGACCTGGCATCATGCTAAAATCATACTTGGGTACTTAGTCGGGCAGAGATTTAAAATGTTGGATGTCTGTATGTTCTGTTTGAATTAGAGATTATAATTATAATCACTCCAGAAAGTGTCAAAAAGCAACTGCAAAAATAGACCCAAACAAAGCCTCAGGTCCTGACTAATTACCACCGTGGTTCTTAAAAACACATGCGAAAGACCTTTATGAAATCCTAACTGATTTCTTTCAAACCTCTGTAGATAACGGTACTATCCCAAACAAGTGGAAAGAAGCAAACTTATGTAGCATTAAAAAAAAAGGTAATAAACAAGACCCAGCTAATTACAGACCAGTCTCTCTTACCTAAGTGTGTAGTAAAATTCTTGCACATATAATCCACTCACATATGATAAAATTCCTTGATGAGCATAATATCTTAACTGATTTCCAACATGGCTTTTGAGCAAAAAGATCAACTGAAACACAACTTCTCTCAACAATAAATATTATTTCTAAACTAATTGACCAAAACAGTACCATCCCTATGGCTATACTCGACTTCTCAAAAGCCTTCAACAAAGTTCCACACCAATGCCTGTTATCAAACTTTCCGCATGTATGGCATGATGGAAATCTACTAGCTTGGTTTGCATCCTTCCTCAGCAACTGCATTCAGCATGTTGTCTGTGATGGCGAAATCTCAAATCCTAAACAGGTTCTATCTGGTGTACCACAAGGTACTGTGTTAGGTCCTTTACTCTTCCTTTTACAATGTCCTTTTGTCCTTCTTTTGTCAATGACATTCCTGATAATATAAACAGCACAGTTAGACTGTTTTGCTAATGATTGTCTTGTGCATAGAACAACTAACACCCCTCTGACAAACAAATCCTCCAAGATGATCTAAATAAACTTGAAGAATGGCAAAATAAATGGCAAATGAATTTCAACCCCTCTAAATGCTACATCCTCTCACTATCTCATAAAAATGCTATAAATCACCAGTTTATACCTTGTGCAACCAGGCCCTAAAACATGTCAACTCCCACCTTAAACTCAGGGTGGGATAAACATATACACAACATAACCAGCAAAGCAAACTCTGTACTTGGCCTATTAAGACGTAACCTATCAAACTGTCTCACTGACATTAAGACCACTGCATATAAAGCTCTAGTTAGGCCGGTACTTGAGTATGCAGCAGTCTAGGACCCTCATCATTGTAGATAAACTTGAATCAATTCAAAGAAAAACAGCCAAGTTCTGTATGGCAAACTACTCTTATAAATCTAGTGTCACTAGCATGCTTCATAGATTAGATAGGTTCCTGCTAAAAACAAGAAAGAACACCCGTGTCGACAAATTCTATATAAAATCAATAACAATCTCGTCGCCATTGATAATGATCACCTAATCCCAAACACAAGAATTAATATGAGAAATAAGCATGATCAGAATTTCCACTCCTTCTTTTCTCAAACACTAAACGATTAGAATGCTTTACCACCAGACATTGTACATGCACTAAGTCTAAACTGTTTCAAAGCTAAACTTACTAAACTTGTTAATTGATTTTTTTTTTCTCATACTTTTGTTACGCTCCCTTGGCGTTCATGTCCTCTAAAAGGATTTTTGCCAAATAAGCCAATTCAGATTCAGATACATCTTAATCATGCCTGAATCGCCTAGATATCAGAATTATCTCCACTCAACTTGGCATGATGCTGATTGGGCTCAGTTTGAACAACTGCAGGAGAGGTATATAGAAAAGATGCCCGCCCACACATGTTTTAAGTCCAGAGCCATTTTTCAGTTTTTGGGCATCAAAAATTTGAAATCTTCCAGGAGTTTGCCCCTTGGACCTTATCAAAGCTGCATCCATGAAGCCAACAATATTGTGGATGAATTTTGAGGGAAAATTTCTCTTCTGCCTGACAGTGTAAATGGTAACCCAGATGCTTATCTGATTTTAACATTAGAATTTGATTGATTTATTATTTCTTCATCAATTACATTTCGGTTTTTTGTGTTGATTTTACGTCACTTTTGGGCAAAAAAACTCACACCAAGACTTCACCCTTGAGCCCCACAATTTTGCGCTAATTTTCTCCAATTTCAGGAAAAAAATTCAAATTTATCAGTTTGTGTTGATTTTCCGAAATTTATCAGTTTATGTTGATTTACCAAAATTTATCAGTTTGTGTTGATTTTCTGAAATTTATCAGTTTGTTGATTTTCAGACATTTTGGAGCATCAAAGACAATTTTCAGAGCTTCCAGGGGCTTCACCCCTAAAAGGGGCCCTTAAGGGAGACTTCTGCTCCTGGATCCCTACTTCGCCCTTGTCAGACATCACGATTTACATTTGGAAACTTTGCGTTGATTTTCAGCCATTTGGGGGCATCAAAAACAAGAAATCTTCAGACCAGGGCTTTGTCCATGAGCCCCATAATTTTGCCAAAGTTTTATCAATTTCAGGGAAAATTTCTCCTACTGTCCTCTGCATGTTTAGAATTAGTGACCTTATTGTTTACCAAGTTCTCTGAGTAGATTTTAACATTCAAATTGGAAATTTTCCTCTTTTCATCACTTACATTTTGAAGCTTTGTGTTGATTTTAAATCATTTTCCGGACATTAAAATAAAAACATCCTCAGAGCTTCCCCCATAAGTACACAATTTTGCCGGAATATACCCAATTTGCAGGGACAATTTCCCCTCTGCCTGTTTAGAAATGGTAACCCAAATGAAAATCTGAATAGATTTTAACATTAGCATAAAAATTGTCCTCTTTTTATAACTCAAATTATCGAAGTTTGTGTTGATTTTCAGCCACTTTGGAGCATCAAATGCAAGAAATCTTTGGAGCTTCCAGCTTCGCCCTATAGGCCACACCAGATGCCTTAAGTGGGCACACAGTGTTATGTAGTACCACGTTTGACACTTAAGTTTGACCCCATTGGTAGGAGGGGAGTTGATCTGTCCCCACTGTTCTATATTGAGTGATTGTATATAGACACCAGGGTTCTAGCTACGGTGGGCGGCGCTGGGCAGGCCCGCCCAGGACTCGCAATTCCCGCCCACCACTCGGCTCTAAGATTAACTCTTCCGCCCAGCACTCAACAGTTCAATTCGCTTAAATAATCAAGTGTTTAAACAGATCTCCTTTTAATCTCGCTCTATTTATGTCATCCGCTGATTTACACACATAACATAACATACATTGCGCACATTAAATTCCGATCAAAACAACTGAACTATAGGAATTTAACGCAATACTGTATTATCATAAAATCACCCATATACGAAGCTCTTTGCATAAATGTACGTACATGCACACAGTTCAGCTCCATGTTTTAATCCTTGTGAATCACTGCTGGCAGCTTGCCAAGTCCATCATTTACCATACAAACAAACTTTAACAAAGTAAAAATTACACCCCCAAACAACAGCAACAACAATTGAATACACAACATTAACGGACAGACGCGGTAGTTACCTGCATTTTCCCATCAGCCACCAGAGGTGACTGCCGGGTTCTGCTAAACACTACCAAGGATAATAAAATACACACAGACAAACAAACATAAAGATGGGAAACAACTCAAGAGAAGAACCAAACAATGACATCAGGACATGATGACAAGGCAAAGAGCAGGAAGAGGAAGAAAAAAAAAAAAAACTAGTCGGGAGGAACGACCAGTTGGGGGGTAAAGAGGTAGAGGTTTAGGGGTGAGGGGAAGCAGGAGGGGCTGGTGTGGAGGTCCAGCAGCTGAGAAAGGTGGGGTCGTTTGCGTTGATTATCGTTACTGAGGTGGGTGTCCATGCGATGATTGAACCTGTTTCTAAGAAGGGGGATGTTAGCCCACGAGTGAAGGTCAGGGAGACGAATTCTGCAGGGGGGTCTCAGAGCTTGCCGAAGGAACTTAAAGTTTGGCAACGTGGTTAGGTGGGGCGTTGAAAGTGGCTGGGAGGCCGTACTCAAAGATGGGACGTATGAAAGTTTTGTAGAGAGTGAGGAGAGATTTAGTAGAGGATAGAGTTGAGGAAGAGACCTTACACAGTTGGGCAAGGCGACGGCGGCCTTTGGTGTGAGTGGCCCTGATGTGGGTAAGCCAGGGGTGGAGGCGAAAGTTGCTGGTGAAGGTAAGCCCAAGGAAAGTGGCTTTGAAGGAGTGAGGTACAGGTGCCCCATGGATATGGACCACAGGGAACCTCTGGGCTTTAACAATCCTACGATTGTAAATGGGGAGGGAGACCGTCTTTGAATCGTTGATTTTGATTCTCCAAGTAGAGCACCAGCTGATGATGGTGTTGAGATAGGTTTGTACGGTAGAGACTCGTTGGGTGGGGCGAAAAACCGGGGACCAGATGGCAATATCATCAGCGAGCTGAGAGCGACGGATGTTACCCTGTGGGGCAGGCACGTCGTTAACGAAGATGTTAAATAGCATGGGGCTGAGAGTAGAGCCTTGAGGGACCCCTGCGTTGGGAGTGTAAGTGGTGGAGTGGTACCCATAAAACTCAGAAAAGGCAAGTCTATTGGAGAGGAAAGAAGAGAGGAGGCGAGTAATACGAGGGGGGAAGGCTAGAACAGGAGAGAGAAGTTTGTAGCGTAAACCATTGTGCCAAACAGCATCAAAGGCCTTTTCTACATTGAGGAAGAGAGCAAGAGAAGAAATGTTATGATTGATGTAAGAGAAAATACTTTCAGTGAAGAGAAGAAGTGGGTCAGTGGTAGATCTATTAGGACGGAAACCGAACTGGTAAGGGTTGAAGAGGTCGTTGCTTTCCATGTAGTCAGAAATGCGCTTGGCAAGTATCTTCTCAAAAATCTTACCCAGAGTCGGAAGAAGGGTGATTGGGCGATAGTAACGAGGGCTGCTGGGGTCTTTGCCAGGTTTGGGGAAGTAAATAACTTTCTCTGACTTCCAGCTGGAGGGAAAGTAACCCAAAGAGAGAGAAACATTGTAGAGAATCAGAAGATGGGTGAGGGAATGAACATCAAGGTTTTTAAGGATAATGTAGTGTATACGATCAGGGCCCGGGGAAGTGTTGCGAGTGCATTTAAGGGCTTTAAGGACATCGATCAAAGTGCGGTGGGCGTAGGTGAAGGATTGAGAAGGTGAGAATTGTCATTGACAAAGTTGTCAACAAGAGTAAGCTGAGGTTCAAGAAAGGTAGGATGAAGGGGAAGTTGTTGAATGTTACACAAGGTCAGCTTAAGAAGATCGACTTTAGCTTGAATGTCATAGACAAAAGAAGGGTCAGTGGGAGAGGTTTTGAGAGGTGGGATGGTCAATGGAGTACGGGAGCCAGAAAACGATTTGAATTTATTCCAGAACTTCCTAGGGTCTTTGGTGTTATGAAGAGCTTGACAAGCGGTTTCCCACTCAGATTTCTTGTGGACTTTGATGGCGATGATAATTTTGTGACCAAGAGAATTGATGCGGGTTTTGACCTGGGGAATGGGATGGTTTTGGTAAAGTCTCCGTAGGCGACGTTTATCATAGATGAGGGCAAGTATGTGGCGAGGAAGGGGTGAGTGGCGAGGAAGGGGTGAGTGGCGAGGAAGGGGTGAGCGGTGAGGACGGGGTAAAAGTAGATTTGCACGGAGAGATAGCAGATTGGATATTAGAAGTAAGTATGGAAATCTGATAATCAACCTCATCAGCTGTAGTGGGAAGGGTTGAGTGAAGAAAAATAAGAACGGAAATTGACCCAGTCAGTTTCAGAAAAGAGAGGGATATCCTTGTTGTAATGAGGGCCAGGCACAGACTGGAAAGATAAAGGGCTGGTAGAGATAAGAATAGGAAAATGATCACTGTTAAGGTCATGGCAAGTAGTGACATTATGAAAGAGAGGAGTAGCATGGAAGTTAGCAAGGACATACTTGAAAATTGAGGTACTACCCGAGGGGTGCTGATAGGTAGGGCGTCCATAAGGATTAAGGATAGAGTGGGTAGAGGGAGTGATGGCACGAATAAAAAGGTTGCCGTTCCTGTTGGACTTGGAGTCACCCATGGAAATATGTCTGGAGTTTAGATCCCCAAGAAGAAGGCTAGGAAGGGGGGAGTTGAGTTTAGAGAGTAAAAGAGAAGTATCCAGAGTAGCATTAGGAGGGCAGTAAACAGTGGTTAGGAGGAAAAGACTGTTGGAGAAGGGAGAGTGAATTTGAATAGTGAGGCTTTCATTGCAATTGGGGATGGAAGGGGTGGCAATGAGGGTTGCGGAGATAGAGGTTTTGACGAGAAAAGCTACCCCACCCCCATGGGAAGGATTGCCTAGGGAGGGATGACGTGCGGCATGAAAAAAGTTGTAGCCGCGGATGCTGAAGTTATAGTACTGAGGAAGTTTGGTCTCATTGACGGAGAGAACATCAATGTTGTAGTGACGAAGGAAGTGTGAAAGAATGGGTTTAGAGTTACGAAGGGAAAGAATATTGATATGACCAACATTTGTATCAATTAAGAAGGCACCCCCAAAGGCCCAATGCGTGCTTATATACTGGTCCAAATGTAAGTAACCAATCACATTTGTTATAAACCCCATATGCACTTAACATTATAACGGACTGATCGATATTGTTTTAATTTGTGGGGGATTTGATATTGATCAAACTTGTTGCGTAGGTAATAGGAACATGTGCCGCTTGGCTTTTGTCGCACGATACTGGGACGAAAATAAAAGCGGTAAAAAGTTTGGGCAAGATGCATAACAATGGGAATTAGGAGAAGAGTTTCCGGCATATGTTGGTACTTTTTTTTTGGAGGGAGGGGGGAGGAGGGGGGGCATTTTGACAGTTGAATATCCATTGTATTTTGAATATCCATTGTACATACAAAATATTTTGTAAATCCTTCTACCATTCCTATTAAAAAAATAAATAAAACGTTTCATTGACAATTTGTCAAAATATGTGGACTAAATTTGAACAGTTCTTCATGGGAGGGGTGTCTAGGAGGTCACTTTGGATTATCACTGGCGCCCAGCACTCAAACTTGTCTAGCTAGAACCCTGATAGACACATGTATATCTTTTTTAATAAGTCCGGTAAATGCAAATTTTTGTCGGGCAGATTTGACTTTGAGGCCCTTTCGGCAAGTTACAGGGCTTTTTATTGCAGGGTCCTCTTTCTTCCAAGCAGCAGAGTCGGGCTAGTTCCACTTCAGCAGTGACCCGCCGGGCCGCACACCAGAAACTCAAATTTCTGGTGACTAAAACACCAGAAATTTTATTGATATGATTTAATACAGTTTATACTGTACCTCATACAAGTACTGTACTTAGCTCTTACAATGTTGAACATTTAAGACAATACTCGACTACAAAATAATACAAGTGCTGACAGAAAGAACTTAGACAACACATACATGTATTTTTTATCTTGAAACAAAACAATACAATAAAGCAGTATCTCATCAGAGGTACAGTATATGAATAGCTACAACACATTTCAGTCTCTTTAAACAATGAGAATGTCTCTCCACCTTGGTCAGGGCCTAGCTTTGATTTGGGAGCCCTATAATCCTAAAACATTTTATCAGAATTACATACATGTATGTACTTTTGTTTGTTTGTTTGTTTGATGAGGGCTTAACGGCACCACGACAGTGAGGGTAAAATTGTGCCTGAGAGGTTAGATCATTCCAGAGGTAGGAAGAAAAGAAAATAGGGGTAGACTGAGAGAAACATGGGGACTATGCAAGAAAGCTGGGATCAAGAGAGGAAGTGCATGGGTGCAAAAAAGGGGGAAAAGTAGAGAGAGAGGGTGGGAGAGGAGGACTAAAATATAGTAGAGGGAAGCATGATTTTATCTGGAGGGTTCTCTGGAGCTCGGCTATTGATTTGTTGGGGGCGGGGGATGCTCTCGGAAGGTTGTTCCAGGGGAAGGCAAGGAGAACGTAGTGTATTGTGAGGGTGCAATAGCAATTGTTGCAGAGGAGTGGGGAGTCAATAAGGAGGTGGGAGTGAGTGAGGCGGGTGTGACCTATTCTAAGGTTGGTAATGTGGATGTTGTCAACACGGGAGAGATTGTGGATAGAGAGTTTGATCTGGATGGTGGGCTGGATGATGTGGAGTTTGTTATCAATTTGAGAGTCCCATGAGGTTTGCCAGCGGTCACGAACAAGGGAAGCAATAAGCGATTTGATGTCAAAAAAGGTTTTGGGAAAGGGGGTAGTGGGAGGTTGAGGGCAAGCTTAGTGACTGCATCAGCTCTGTCATTGCCGGGGATGCCAACATGGCTGGGTATCCAGAAGAAAAATACTTTTCATGCAGAGGGGGGGGGGGGGAAGGGGTTTACGAAGGAGGAGGTGGGATGTGGGGTTATCCCATTTAAGATTGAGTAAAGAAGTAAGGACAGACTTAAAGTCTGAGAAGATGGCAAAGTGGCTGAGTGGGGAGTACTCAATAAAGTTGAGGGCGGGTAGGATGGCTTTAGCCTCGGCCAAGAAGATGGACGAGTAGATGGGAGGCCTGCTACTGAGGGTGATGTCTTGGATGACGGCAGCAGCAGCTGTCTTGTCGCTTTCCTTGGAATCATCAGTATAAATGGAGGTGTAGTTTGAGAGTTGGTCTTTTGATTTGGTTGTGGAGCCTAAAGAGGTTGGGTGGGTCTGGGTTTTGTGATGAGTGGAGAGGCCCAGGTGGATAGAAGGGAGGGGTGTGGCCCAGTGAGGAAAAGTGGGCCAGGAGAAGGTGCCAGGAGTGGCATGGTTGATGCCGAGATGGTGGAGGTCGGGTTTGATGCATAAGTTGAAGGGGGGATAGGGTTTTTTTAGAGCTTTCTTGGCTTTGAATGCATTGGGGTAATTGGAAAAGGACGAGATGTTGCTAAAAAAAGGCGGCGAAGTGTTTAACAATATCCTCTTTTGTGGTAGAAAGGTTACCATTCCAGGAGAGATGGAAGATTTGTCCATCCTGCTGTGGAAGCTGTTAACCATACTCCAAATCTTCTTAGTGGGGGTATAGACAGGTCAATACAGGTGAGGGAACCTGTGGCAGGGTGAAGGTAGGTCGGGGAGTTAGTGTTGAGTAAAGAGAGGCTGTGCTTTCGAAGAGTGTTTTCGATGAGCTTGCCTCTAGGGTTAGTTGCAACTTGCTGCAAACCAATTGAAGTGCTGCTTCTTCATGACGTGATCGCAACGTTTCTTTGGTTTGCAGCAAATTGTTGGGCTTTTACACTGTCATGACTGTAAGTTGGTAGAAAATCCATCGTTTGTACATCTCATCAGGAAAAAAACAAATACTGCGGCCTATAAATGAAGAAGGGAGTCTCCAGCAAATGTGAGATGAGTCAAAAATTGTAATTAAGATTCGCGAGTGGTCAAAAAATGGAAGTTTCATATACGGTTCGAAAGTCGCAGTAAAAGTGACCTACCTTTTTATATCTGATATAAGTATATAATTTGCTATAACGCTAGGAACACCTGTGGGTTAGGCTAGCCTACATCAGTAGGGGCCTACATGCTGAAATATATTATTACAAGGTTTAATCTTCAAAACCTCCTGTATGTTGGGCAATTGGCCTGAGTCAATTTTAAGTAAACACTGCATGCTTACGTTACGTAGGCTCAACCTTAACTAACCTGGTTAGTGAATAGCAGACACAGTAACAGACCCTTCTCAGTCGATACAGGTTATACACCATTAAATCTTATAAAACCGCCCCAAAACAAGTACCAACGGTCAACCTGTTAAATCAGTCTGGATGAAAGGCCGGACAACTTCAAGTCTTCTTCTCTGATTGTTGGTCAGTAGTCTCCCGGCGATGCTTCGCTGCGCTAGGTAACGAAATGTCTCAACGTATTTTTGTTTCTACAGTACGGCAAGTCAATAGTATAATTTAGACGTCTCAAGTGTGTATTATATACAGTATTATAAGTATTAAAGAAGTATATCTGTGTTTTCTTTTATATGCATTCAGTTCATTCAATCCGTACCCGAGTGAGGTAAACATCTCACTCAGTATGTACATACTACACACTACTTAGCAATACTGCCAATGCATATGGCTACAGTACACAGTCATGTGTTATCTGACTACCCATACCCAGGCCTGAAATGTTTTTTTTTACTCCACCAAAAGACTGGTCTTTATTAAAGATTTAACGTAGTCAGTATGTCTACTTCTATAATATTCTTTGGTCAGGTTTCATAATTTTAATCTGATAAGATTACAAATCATGGGGTTGTTGATCAGTCAACGAACTTAACTAAAGTTAGTAGGCTAGACCACAGGTGTTCCTAATTATGGCAACTACATAATTATAGGATGTTGCCATAACGCTAGGAACACCTGTGGTCTCGGCAGCTGGGGAGGGGAAGGGGGAGGGGGGCACTTCCATATATATGTGAGGTATATATACATGTGCTGCCCGAGCAGTTGCCTTTTTTTAGAATTTTCATAGTGCAGGTATCACAAATCCAATCTCTCATAGTTCTACTGCTGGCCAAATTTTTTTTGCATAATTTCATACTGCTGGTGGCCTAGCTGATCAAAAATCACCTATTTTCGTACTGCAGGTATCAAATATCTTTTATTTTCATACTGCAGGTATATACTGCAGTCCAATTTTGAAATTCTGGGTGGCACATACCATCAGTATAAAAGTGCCCCCTCCCTTCCTCATCCCTTCCGAAGGTAGCTGGGACCCCCATCCTGGTTTGTTGGATGTGGCAATAAAGTTCTAGAAAATATCCATGGGTATATTTTGACTTGGGAAATCCCAGGTGAGAGGAGGGGAGGGGGTGGAGGGGCTTTACTTGGGAAATCCAGGGGGTATTTAGACTTTGAAAATCCGGAGGAGTATTTGGACTTGGGAAATCCTGGGGGGTGGGTATTTGGACTTGGGAAATCCGGGGTATTTGGAATTAGGAAATGTATGGGGGGATATTTGGACTTGGGAATCCTGTAGGGGGTATTTGGATTTGGGAAATCCTGGGGGGATTTGGACTTGGGAAATCCGGGGGGGGGGATGGGGGCATATTTGGACTTGGGAAATCCGGGGGTGAGGGGGATGGGGGAATATTTGGACTTGGGAAATCCAGGGGGGGGGGAATATTTGGACTTGGGAAATCCCGCGGGATGTTTGGACTTGGGAAATCAAATTCCGGAGGGTGGGGTGTGGAGTTTTGAAATCCTGGTCCAGGGTGGTTTGTACATCTAATAGGAGATATCATTAACCATTTTACAGTATCAGTGTACTCACAGCATCCGCCCTCCTCCAAATCCCACAACTTGTGTAGTATAGTCTATTACAATATATGGAAAGTAGGCGTCTTCATCTTTACATTCTTAACAATTGTTAAAGGATTGGTTCAGTGGTCAAGCATGTCCATCTTATATGAAAGAGGAATTCAAAAGAAACAAAATGGTGAAGAAAGCATTCAAAAATCTTATTCCGTTAAGGAGATATTCATCAGCATTTCAGTAGAAACAAGGTTCTGTATCATTGCAGACTCAAACTCATGTATTTATAAATCAATTTTGTAAAAACATGAATATTCATTAACTGAATCTAAGAAAGATATTTATGATTTACCACCTGAAGAAAGTTTGAGGGAAAATGATTTAAATAGTAAAAAAATTAAATAGACTTTCTTTAAAATACATAAAGAAGAAACAACACATCACAACTACATATGCAATATAGAATAGATAATAATCTTTGAATGCTTTATTCACTATTTTGTTTCTCAATAAAGATGAACTTGTTTGATCTGAACTAATCCTTTAAGTTGTTCATTTCAAATTAAATTTTGAAATGATAGTGTAATCTTACAAAACAAGAAATAATGGTCTTTTACCAATGTGTTTGACCTATTTTTCAATGTTTAATCAAGGTTCCTATGCTGAAAATTTTAAAAATTCTTGAAATGCCATGTTATATAAACAGATACAGTTACTGTAATTTTTCTTCCCTCACACATTTATAAATTGGCATATTGTATTAAAGGTGATGGAAGCTTTATACAGTAAATACTACATTGTAATGATACTGTACTACTGTATCAACTGTTACAATTTTTTGAAACCAGCTAGCCTTACTAAAACACTTGAAAATAGATAACTACTTGGTTTTTTTGTTTGATTTTTACTCATACTCTTTTACGCTCGATTCATCGCTTTGGGATCTTTAATGTCATTTTTAAAAAGTTCTTGAAGGGTTGTTCAACCCGACAAGTGTGCCAACTCAAAAATATATGCAGCATGGATTTAGGCCTATTCATCTACATATATGTTGCCATAATGCTGTGCTTAAACACCTGTGTATTATTGCCAGCTGGGGATGGGCACTTTCATATGTGAGCCTATATACAACATCTAAATCATTCTGAAAACTCTGACAATTACCAAGACTTCCTGCTCAGTGTGCTGTTTTCCACACCAAACAGAATTTTCAGAGTGCAGGTATTACACAAAGCCAGAGCTAAATAATCAAGGCACTTTTCAATCTCGTGTTAGGTGTCTTAGTGGGAGAAGTTTGCCTACTGGTGATAAAAATAGCTATGCATTATAATGCCTTAGGTAATAATGTGTATTAACTGTGAATGAATGACGGACCATTTCTCCTAAGGAAAGATATTGCTTCATGGCCCCATCTTTAACCCTACTTCCCAAATGTGTTTTCAAAAAAGTGCTGGTAGAGTAGGTTAAGGGCCAATATTTTACTTCTAAGATAAAAGGTTAGAGAGTAGAGCTAGGCTGTGTGTACTGATTGCAGCCATTGAATAGAGTTTTAGTATTATTAGTAAAAGCATTTGTAATGATGTTTGATAATGCTATCCTATAATTTGTGTGAATTTTAGCTGTTTTAGAATTTTAGAACTGTTTGAAGATTGCAATGTGCATGTACAAATCATATTCATCTATTCTTTATAACTACAAAACAACCAATAAATAACTATGAAGTCTTTGTCAAATTACATGGGGCAACATTTGACAGATAGGAATAAAGTGTTACATTGTCTCTTTCCAAATTTTAGGTCAAAGAAATCACTGAATTTGAATATGCATAGACCCATGTAAGATGTTTAGTGTACAGTAACTTACTAAATTGTTGGTATACAGTATTTCCCATTTGGTGTCGATATGAAATGATATGGCTCTTAATGTTTGCATTATAAGTAAAAACTTGTTCTCTTACGAAAGGTTTGGGAAGGAATTAAATGGCTGATAATTTAAGATTTAAAAAATACAAGTTCTGGACAAGATATTCGGCAGGTGGGAGCCAGCAAAAATCCTCGATTTGCATGCTACTGATAATATAACAATGTTTGAAAGAATAATACAGTGGTGATAGGATCAGAGGGATAGGGGCCATGGCCAAGGGTTCCGGAAGGAACTCTGGCAAGGGGGAAGCAGTAATTCAAGGGGACTTTTTATTTTCAAAAAAGGGAAACTTTTGTCAGTTTTCGGAAAAGTGAGGGTCGCCTTTTTATGTTTTTTGGGAAATTTTCCTTTTTGGGGAACTTTACTTTATTTTCGGGAAATTTTCAGGATTTTGTTTCTTCAATTTTCGGGAAATTTTTACCAAAGCAGCGCTTTCGGAAGCTTCACCCCCTGAACCTCTTTCATGTGGGTAACTGCAAAATGCTTTTCTTAACTTGTCGGTCCTTCCCCCAAATTTTTATAATGGAAGAAGTTGTCCATAGTGATGAAATTGGATATTATCTTATCCCCAATTAGGGAGCATATTGCCTACTCGATTCTCTTATCAGGTTATGCGCTGTGTTCCAGACAGGTCACGTGTAAAAATTCAATTCAACTGATTGGTGTTCCATGTGTCTGCTCGGTGACCTACGGAGGGATTACATTTCCCCTTCCCCGTCCCCCGCCCTTATTTCCTGGCACCACACCAGCATGTCTTTTTGAGCACTATGAAAAATTAAAATCAATTGACTGCAGAAAGCAAGAATTTCTTTTTGTTACACTTCATTTTAGAATAATGAAATTGTAACTACCCTTTTACTAAAGAATTATAACCACTTCATGATCAAGCCTTCATAGAGTTGTTGTACAAACAAGTTAATCAAAGAAATATTTTACTACCAGTTGGGGCCTGCACTAACATATGCTGAAATAAAAAAAAAAATATCTTTGTTTCATGCATTGTTTCAGTTAATAGCTCCATGGTTTCAAGCAATGGTCTAAGTTAATAGCTCCATGGTTATAGCAAAGCTCTCAAACAAAGAAGTGTTTTCCTTATTACATAATATGACAGCTCACTCAACATCCCTGATTAGATGCACCTGTAAGAGACAACCTGAAATCTTTCTCCACTGTGTAATGACATGAAAACAATATATTTATTTGTCTTAATTTAATGGAGAAGTTGTGTATAATCTGAAAGGAATGTTGAGAAGAAAAATCGATTTCATGTTACAGGCCAGGTTTGATGGGTCATTATTTCTTGTGTAGAGCTGCATAATAAAAACCTCAAATTTTGTCAGTTTTTGCTTCTTTCTTGAAACATCCTTACCAACTGGCCATGGAACTCTTTAATTATTGGAAAATTATTTTGAAATCAATACCACCATACAAAGTTCAAAAATTGAACATTTGACACACTTTGAAGATTCGGAAAGGCTTTTAAAACTACATTCCAACCCATTTTATAAAATCAAATTAAAAAGTAAAAAGTCAAATCCAGATTCTGTATTTGACTTATTAAGCGCCTCTGCTCTTATAAGAGCTTATCCAAAATATCCAACAAATTTGTTGTCAATCCCCTCCTTCCATATATATTTTTAAACCAACTACATTTGAAATGAAGTTAAAGCTTTACTTGTTAGGCCTATTATAAACATTTCTAGACTTGGTCTTGTGGGACAAGAGAAATATATGGAGTTAATGTTTCCCCTTTTTGAAGGAAATTGGCCTCTTGCCTTCTGCACATGCATTTTGATATAAAGTCCCACCCCCCTTCCCCATTTTTTCAATTTTTAGAATGAATAACTAGTAGCTTATTTATGACATGAAGCCTTTGAGCTTCTGATCTTGATGTTATTGACAATTATCTAAAAATTCATCCAATTTTTCCAAAAATTCAGCAGCAAATTTTGTTCGATTCAGTCAATTTTTTGAATAACTTTGTTCAATTTTTCGAGAAATTTTGTTCCATTTTCCCCCCAATTTGTTCAATTTTCCAAAAAAATTTCCCTCAGGCGTATTTCAAACCCTGTAGAAAACCATAAAAAAAAAAGTCAACAATTTGGGTAAAGTTTCTTTTTTTGCACAGAGGTTCCTCCCCCTCCCCCTTCCCCCCCTTCAATATTTCTGGCTAAGTCCCAGGTAAATAATAAATTGCTGCATATATGCTGAAATGCAGTAAAAATGCATACAAGCAAAACCAATATCATGCAGTTTGTTTTGCTTCAAACAATTTACTCAAAATGATTTTGTATCATGGAGCAAGTTGATAAAGCAAACAAGTTTGTCTTTTTATTAGCTATCCTGCAGTACCATAATCCCAGTCATTTTCAAGTTATCTATACAATTTTTCTATCACAGGTGGTTGTAATGAAGCAACTACTGCTAAGTCAAGCATGTACTTTTTCCTAGACAGATAATACCTGAAAAGTAGTACTGACTTGTTGTAATTAACAAGATAAAATTCTATTGCTTGAAAGGCGAAATTTACTTTTGTGGGTTTTTTCAATCAGTGGAGGAGAGATGTTGCATGCATCATGAGACATGTAAACCCCAATTTGGACAACTTAGCAATGTGGCCAGTAGATCATCATGTTACCGAAAGTGAAAGAAAAATTGCCCCAAAATACAGGAAATTTCCAAAAATTGCACGAGAATGGAAAAAGTTTTATAAACATTGATAGGAAATTTTTACTAAAAAATTTTGAAAAAAGAAAAATTTCGAAAATTAAAATCAGGAAGGAAATTTTCTAAATATTGGATGAAATTTTCCACAAAATAAAATCAAAAATTTCCAAAAAACATTGAAGGCAAGTTACAGTAAATCAAAGAAAATTTTCTGATAATTAAAGGAAAATCGTTGCAGAATAAAGGAATTTGGAAAAAAGAAAATTGATCGAAAATTGAAAAATACCCCCATATGAAGGAAATTTTCCGAAAATTTTTGGAGAATTAAGAAAATTTCCCACAGATTGAAGAAGTCCTTAACATTTTTGGAAAATTGAAGAAAAAATTTGCATTAACCGTGACTCAGTAAGAATCATCTTATGGTAAAAAGTGTCATCGGAAAAATTCAGGGGACCTTGTCCCCCCCCCCTCCCCCCTCTCTCTCTAGATCCGCCTTTGATTTTAGCACATGCATTAATTGAAAATAATATCATCAGTGCATAGTCAGATAGTTTATTTCACATTTTGTTTACAACAAATGTCTCCATTTTACAAATTAAGGTTTGTTTAGCAACTGTATGGGTGATTTAAATAAAATTATCAGGCTAGTACAAAGTAGTATGCATTTTACTAATTTTTGCTTACATTAATTTGGGGTATAAATATATATATTTTTTATTTATTTATTTTTTTTTTTGTGAGGGGAGGGGGTGCATTGCCTCCGGCTAGAGGTCCAAAATGTATTATTAGCTTCCTTGAGATGTTTTATTGTTGCTGTTGGAAAGCTGTTGGAGCTCCCCTGATGTATAGCTTCCAGAAGTTTGCAACTTTTTTGTCTTGCCAAGGATCTTACAATCTTTCCCAAGTTCTCACATACATGAATTCTTGGGTAAATTTCTTTCCTTTGTTGTTTATGAAACCAGCCTGACAACAGGAAGAACAGGTTGATTGTGTGTGAAATATGGAGCCCTAAATCATAATCATGATTTTCTGATAATGTACAGACAGCATGGACTCTAAAACAGAAATTTCCCTCGAGCCAGCTTTGACAATCACACGGACTGTGAAATGGCTGGCATGTCCTAATCTCTCTGTGCCAATTGCTGCATGCTTTGAGTAAACACACACTGGTGATGGAAGAATGATTGTCAATGCATGTGTATCAGC
>JAIGNY010000395.1:1532500-1582500 GCA_020152595.1 Chiridota heheva
AACAAGAGGCATAAAATAACAATGACCATGCAGTGTACAACAGTAAATGCATAAGGTACACTAAGCTTGCTTACAAAGAACAAATTTTATGTGTACCACCGTATATAGTGTACAAAACATATTTCTCCACCTCTGTCATACATTTCTCTAAACAATAAAAATTAAATAAATTAAAATATGATATCAACGATAATTAGAAGTAAGTCAGCCTCCTTTACATAATTCATAATTCAAGTTATTTGGTTGTCATTGTTACATTGAGCCCATTGTTTTATAACATTTATTATACAATAGTTCAAACTTAAAATTCAGATTCTGCATCGGAACCTCCAACCCTTTGGTTTTCTGGTTAATTTATTGGATTAATCATATTTTTACATCATTAAATTTGACACAATGACTAATAAATTTGGCACAATGACTTGATTATGAATAATCTAACAGGTTTAAAATATATAGAATTCACCAAAGAACTTACATATAAATTGGCAAAATGGTTTAACCATATTTATCAGGGGTCGAAAATTAAATTTTTTGCTACTGTTCCATGAGAAGTATACAAAAGTCTGGTTCTGGGCCACTTTTTATGTCGTTTTTGTTTTCATTGGGCTGGGTTCTGGCGCACTTTTACGTTGTTTTTATATTTTTTGGTTTCACTAAGCAGACTAGTGTTCTGACGCACTTTTTATGCCGTTTTTTCTGGCGCACTTTTTATGTCGTTTTTATATATTTCACTAAGGACTGGCTGGCGCACTTTTTATATCACTTTTTTTATTTTTGTTTTTCACCTTAATCATAAGTTATGACTTATCAAGTAACTTAATCAAGTCAAAGGAAACTTAATTGCAACGACTTATCCAACTCATGGAATGTATATGAAGACAAAATAATTACATTACAATTTACAATGATATAAATTAACGAAAATGCTCTCCTGCCTGAGGAGAGCTTCCACACCACCTTCAAACCTCCAACGTTTGCTCTTTTCAGGACAGGCTTCTTTAATTGCTGTTGTTCTGTGTTTTACCGGACCTACCTAGCACTGTCTGTTCTGTACCATTGTTAACTTTTTATGTCATTTGCATTTCTTGACTTTTTAAGTCAGCTCATTCCCACTTACTTTTTCAGGAATCATATCAGTGCTGGCAGCTTTTCTCCGACTGTATCCTTAAGGTTAGGATCCTATAGGTTAACCGCACCACTGATTTTGGTATTTGTTTACCCTATCGCTGGTTCTGAAGAAGATTTTTTTGCCAGCTTTTTTGCCTCTTGAAATTTCCCACTGGCTAACCCTGGACTTATAACTGACTTTGACTTTGCGTGCACATTTTTTAATTTGGTTTTTGCGGGGCTTAAACCCATAACTACATGATTTCCATTCCCGCTCACTATGCTCTGAGCTATCCACAATATTGGCACCAAACCACAGTTTAATTTCATATTTAAAAAAGATATTTACTAGATGGTGCAACCATTTTAAATTACACGCTCTTTTCACAAGATAAACAAGTTCAAAGGTCATTTTATAGCAATGAATATTCAACACGCACTTTTACCTGACCTCTATTTCACCTCATGCGCGAGGTATGTGGCAAACAATATTTACTTAATGGTAATTCAGTTCACAAGAGGTCATTTCATACTGCTATTTTCTGTAATAACTAGATCTATTGTGGAAACCACTGTTTTGAAAATAGCAGCTTTAATCCGTAAGTTTTCGTATGATTTGTTCTGTGTTTCTTTTCAAACTGTTCAGGATATATTGTTCTTTTTCTTCCAAATGAACTTCATTTTCAGATGTACTGCATCTTTCATTCTCAAATTCATTAATTACAATACAAACTTTTGTTTTCACTAATCTGACTGGTGCATTATAACACTTTTTCACACACCTGGGCCCCCCTATTGAAAATTTATGACAATATGTATATATATATATATATATATATATATATAAATATATATATATATATATATATATATATATATATATATATATATATATATATATATATATATATATATATATAAATATATATATATATATATATATATATATATATATATATATATATATATATATATATATATATATATATATATATATATATATATAAATATATATATATATATATATATATATATATATATATATATATATATATATATATGGATATGTATGTATATATGGATGGATGTATGTATGTATGTATATATGGATGTAGGTAGGTAGGTAGGTAGGTCTGTATGTATATGTGTATGTATGTATGTATGTATATATATATTTTTTTATATTTAGAATTAAAGCACCCATGATGATGCTATTTTTTCCATTTTAGCTTCTAGTGTACCAGTTTCTTCTAGTTTAATTTCAACATCCACCCCTTCAACACCCGTTCCTGTATCAGGTAGGCTGTTGTGTTCTATCCCAAGAACAGGAGGTCCTGTACCCAGTAGGCTACGGTATTCTAACCCTGAATCAAGAACTGGAGATTCTAGGGCTGTGATAAAATTTATATTATGGTGTTTACCTATAGCAAGGTTTTTAGCAACCATAATATTATTGTTGTAGCCAATTTGGGTATTTATATGCAAAAGCATATTGCTAGGAATCATGTGCAAATCTTGACCTATACTGTAATCTAAAGGAGTTGAGGTACAGGTCAGGGTATCTTGATAACGATGAATGGAATATGGGGGATCTATGGGACCTGCCACCGCATCCTCAACATTACAAATAAAATGTTGCTGAGCATCCAGACTACAGTAGTACCACCACCAAGAATTTGACTGTGAGTTTGTGCTTGGGCACCTAAAACAGCCCACACAAGAAGACTAATGCTGTCGTTGATATAGTTAATACCAAGGTCTGTGAAACCATCACTACTAGTTGGTTTGATTATTTTTAAGTAACCAGACGCCATGTTTGATGGTGACTGATGTAGTCAATTTTTGCAAATTTTGACCCCTGTCTATTGCAATTCCCTGCTTTGACCAAATGACCCAACTGAAACCAAAATTTAAATAAGCACAATAAAATTATATTTCATCATCTACAAAAGAAATACTGCAGCAGATTAAAACAGATCTTGAAGCACAGTAAAGATAACTTCCGGTTCAGGGAGCTTAAGTAACAAATCCTTGCTTTAGCTAAAGTAACAAATCCCTGCTTTAGCCAAAGTAACAAATTTCTGCTTTAGCTAAAGTAACAAATTCCTGCTGTCATGTACTGAACGAGCAGCCAGTGACTATATCTGGGTATAGCTCCCACCAAAAAGTAACTGCAAAACTATATATGACCAAAGACCTTCCACCTTCCTTGATATGACTTCTTGACCTTTTCATTGTATTGCAAATTCTGTGGAAATTGTCGTTTTTGTTACTTCAGTTTCTCAATTTTAAAATGATTTTACAATTTGACTAACTTTTCCTCCATCATCAATGTTTTTCGTATAGCTGAAATTATGTAATGCACAAGCAATGTGTAGAGGCATAAGAATTACATAAACGAAATAATTAATACTATCTGCATAGTTATTCCCTACAGTTGCCATAATTTAATTTCCATTTTTCTTCTCTTTTTTTTCTTCTTTTTTTCGGGTGAAAAATAAATTTCCTGTAACATTTTGCATGCATTGTGTTATCAAATCTTTCAGATACTTTTTTTTTTTACTCAAGTGAAGCATCAGACATTTTTCTCATTTTAAGGCAGATGTTTTTCCAAAGGTGAAAACATTGTCATACATTAATTCCCTTT
The DNA here is from genome assembly GCA_020152595.1 of Chiridota heheva. Classification (NCBI taxonomy): domain Eukaryota; kingdom Metazoa; phylum Echinodermata; class Holothuroidea; order Apodida; family Chiridotidae; genus Chiridota; species Chiridota heheva. Next base: position 1,536,258 of record JAIGNY010000395.1, read on the forward strand.
AGCTGTCATGGTAAGTGACCTCTGCTCATAGAAGCCTGTCTTGTATATAGTCCACTCTTGAAATGTAACCATATTTTGTTATACTGCATAGGAAATACCTCCAATTTTGTCGCTAACTTTTTATTCAATTTCATAAGTTAACATTATTTTCAATCTTATTGATCACCATGCATGGTATACAGTACAGTACTTGTATATACACTCACTTATCCAGGGATCACTAACTGTGTTTGTATGAGTGGAATGCAGGCCAATGTCCATGAAATCTGACACCCCTGTGGAAGTTTTTGGTTGTACAAGTGGGACCCTATGCTATATGCACAAAACAAACATTTGTTGTTCTACAGTTAGCAGTGATTGTTTCAGTTTACATACTTCTGTTAAAGATATAGTTTGTGGAATGTTGGAATTTAGGACGTTTATCATGTAAAGATCAATTTAATGGTGTGTATTTAATGTTGAAGTACAGTTTAGTCCATGAGTCAGGTCCCAAATTTTGGCAAATTGGTACCAAAATGCCTACCAGACAAAACCTAACTTTTGTAGATGAAAAAAAAAGATATAAATTTTCCGAAAATGCTTTCTGGACATCGATAGCATACAGCAGCTTTTTTGCAGTAATTTCATGATTTCCAAGATGGCCACCAAAATTAATGTTAACTCCTGAAAACAAATAGCCTGTTTTGAAAGCTATCTGGAAATACTGCCTTTAACATGTAGTTTGGGGACGGTTCATGCATATTTTATAATTTACAGACAACTTTAAAGTCAGGACTAATTCCTTTGACCGAGAAGCATCATACAAATCCAAGATGGCGGCCAAGATGACCAGCAGAATGGCGGCCATTTTGTTAATTTTTTTAAAGAAACGTATAATATTGGGGATTTTTATCTAATTGAGCCATTTATTTGTAAAGAACTCCATTTAATAACTTAAGAACATTGGCATGAACCAGACTTAAATAATAAGCTATTTTGAATAACATAGGGACTGCCACAAGGCATATGTCACATGAGCGAGGGTCACAGTTATCTTTATCTTTTTGGTGTTTTTAATATCAGTCCAAGCGGCTGAAGGATAAGTTTACTTATGAAGCATGGGAACTTCAAGATGTGGAACAGATGGGAAAGAGCAAGATGTACACAGGATAAGATTAACAGTTTATTAAACATGAAGATCCATTTCATTTCCATTTCAAATTAATTTACCTCTGCTTATGAAAATAACCAGTGGTAGATAAAGTACTTGTTTAGAAAATAGAATCAGTACGAAATAACCAATATTGAATGTTTTTGTTCTCAATTATTACAATTTATTTTGGCCTACATTTTCTTGCACGGTTCTCGAATCGAGTAAATCAGTGTTTACACATACGCATATGTTCTGTTCAGTAAAGTTTCTTGATAGTTAAGTTGGGACAAACTTTTTAACGTACATGTGCACAACACGTCCACGAGATGATGGAATAAGTTCTCCCTGAAAGAAGTTTGGAAAGGAATTAGATGGCTAATAATTTAAGATTAAAAATAATACAGCTCTGAACAAGAAATTGGGCAGGTAGGAGCCAGCAAAAATATTGAAACAAATCGGGCCTCGATGTCCCATCCCTCGATTTGCATGATACTAATAATATAGCAATGTTTGAAAGAATAATACAGTGGTGATAGGATCCGAGGGATAGGGGCCATGGATGTCGGAAGGAACTTGGGAAAAGGGGAGTGGGGGTGGGGAAGGCAGTAATTGGGGTAAACTTTTTATTTTCAAAAAAGGGAAACTTTTATCAGTTTTTGGAAAAGTGAGGGAATGCCCGAAATTTCGGTAAATTTCCTTCATTTTGCTGAAATTTGCTTCAATTTTTGGTAAGTTTTTTTTCTTCTTCAACTTTCAGGAAATGTCCTTTCTTTTCAGGAAATTTCCTTCCTTTTTAGGAACTTCACTTTATTTTCAGAAAATTTTCTTCAATTTTCATTCGCGATTTTTCTCTTAAATTTTGGGGAAATTTTTACCAAAGCAGCGCTTTCGGAGGCTTCACCCCCCTGGACCTCTTCCATGGGAAACTGCAAAATGCTCTCCTGAACTTGTGTTGTTTGGTCCTTCCCCCACATATTGATGATGGGAAAAGTTGTACATAGAGATGAAATAGATATTATGTGATCTCCAATCAGGGAGCATATTGCCTACTTGATGCTCTTATCAGGTTATGCGATGTGTTCCAGACAGGTCACATGTTAGAATACAATTAAACTAATTGGTGTTCCATAAGTCTACTCGGTGACCTACGGATTGATTACATCCCCCCCCCCCCCCTTCCTTTACCATTTCCTGCCACCACACCAGCATGTCTTGTGAGCACTGTGAAAAATTAAAATCAATTGACTGCAGAAAGCAAGAATTTCTTTTGTTCCACTTCTTTTTGAAATATTGTAACTACCCTTTTACTGAAGAATCATAACCGCTTCATAATCAAGCCTTTATAGAGTTGTTGTACAAAAAGTTAATGGAAGAAATATTTCACTACCAGTTGGGGCCTGCACTAATATATGCTGGAATGAGAAACAACATCATAAGTGTACTCATGGAGGTAAACAAAAAAGAATATAAAGTTTCTGTCACAAAGGCATCTTTGTGTCATGCATTGTTTCAGTTAATAGTTCCATGGTTTCAAGCAGGGATAAACTGTTACAGCAAAGCTCTCAAACAAAGAACTGTCTTCCCCATTACACAATATGACATATTCACACACAGCTCACTCAACATGATCAGGGAGCTGTAAAAGATGCACCTGACAACCTGAAATCTTTCTCCATGTGTAATGACATGAAAACAATATATTTATTTGTCTTAACTTCAGGAAGAAGTTGTGTAATCTAAAAGGAAAGTTGAGAAGAAAAATTGATTTCATGTTACAGGCCACGCTTGAGGCAACCGTATGGGTCATTATCCCTTGTGTAGAGCTGCATAGGAAAACCTCAAATTGTTGTCAGTTTTTGCTTCTTTCTTGAAACATTCTTACCCACTGGCCATGGAACTCTTAATTATTGGAAAATTATTTTGAAATCAATACCACCATAGAAAGTTCAAAAATCGAACATTTCACACTTTTTTAAGACTCAAAAAATTTGAATTTAAAATTAAAAATTACATTCCAGCCCTTTTTACTAACAAAATCAAATTGAAAAGTCCAAAAGTCAAATCCAGATTGCGTGTTTGACGTATGAAGTGCCTCTGCTCTATTTAGCGACTGTCCAATATGTCCAACAATTTTGTATGTCAACCCCCTTTACCGTGCCTTGTTTTGTCCCCCTTCCATGCATATTTTTAAAACAAGTACTTTGAAATGAAGTTAGCGCTTTACTTGTTAGCCCTATTATAAACATTTCTAGACTTGGTTCTGGGGGCCAAGAGAAATATGTGGGGTACATGTTCCCCCTTTTTGGGAGGAAATTGGCCTCTTGCCTTCTGCACATGCATTTTGAATACGAAGTCCAACCCCTCCCCTCCCCTCAACCCCCCCCCTCACTCCCCACACACAGGCACATACATTGTGAATGGGAATAATTATCCTGCTTTACTATGAGGGACCCTTTCCATTTACCAGCCTTTATCAGGTATAAAAATAGATTAAATGGGCAATGTATTTTTCTGTTAACAGATGGGCATCTTAACATTGGTACTTATCCCAGAACCACCATTGTTAAGGCTGCCCCTCAGTTGGCATCAGTAAGTGGTGATTCAAATATCCATAATACTTAAAGCGATCGCTCCCCTCCTTCCCATCCTCCTGAAAATCAATTTTTGGCGGAATGAATAACTGTAGCAGCTTATTATCTAAAAATTTAGCCAATTTTTCCAAAAATTCAGCAGCAAATTTTCTTCGATTTTAGTCAATTTTTGAAAAAAACTTTGTTCGACTTTCAGACAAACTTTGTTCCATTTTCTGAAAAATTTGTCATTTTATTAGCTATCCTGCAGTACCATAATCCTAGTCCTTGTCAAGTTATCTATACATCCTTTCTATCACATGTGATTGTTTTAAAGCAATTACTGCTAAATCAAGCATGTAATTTTTCCTAAACAAAGAAAATACATGAAAAGTAATAACAGGCTTGTGGTAATTAACAAGATCAAATTATATTGCTTGAAAGGCAATATTCCTTTTGTGGGTTTTTTCCAATCAGTGAAGGAAAGATGTTGCATGGTATACCCCCAATTTGGACAACTTTTCAATGCGACTGGTAGATCATCATCATGTGTTCTCAAAGGCAAGGTCAATTATACCAACCAAAATCAATCTTGTTTGTTTACCAGTTATTACCTCTGAAAAACTACTTATATTTTAATGATAGCTTGAGATAAAAGTACACTTATCAATTAAATTTTGACCTTTAGATCTTTGCCATGATATTTATCGAAACGTTATTGAATGTGTCATTTGTAAATCTAAAGTATAAGGGATTGTTAACTTGATATTCAGCTAAAATCAAATAAAATTGTGTTTGTATGTTTCTGTTCAGATTTCTCTAGTTTTTCTTGGTACAAGTTAAGAAGATGGATTTCCTTCAAGATTTTCCTCCTGGACCACTGGATGAGTACCGTCTCAAAGCCACCTTTAATTGGAAGGAAATGGCAATACAAATTGATGGAGAAGGATTTTTCAAGTTTAGGGTAAGAGTAAGCAATTTGTTCTTTTAACTTTGTCAACTTATGTTGTAAATTCTTCACCCCATACCCCCTTTATATCACCTTATATGATGGAAACTCATTTACTTCATGTGAGATGCTTGGACTTTAACTCTTCGTATGCTTACAATGAGAATCGGCATGCATGTCCATAGACTTACATCAATATCCCTAGATTTAGAATCAGCTTTTAAATTTAAAGTCCTTCACCTAAGATATGCATGCTGCCCTCTATTTTATAATCAAGGACAAATTATGATAATATTCAATGTCCCGAAAATGTATGTATAAATTTACAGTAGTTTTATCAATTTGCAAGGTAACATTATTAGAAATGATCTACATTTTTATGTTGATAATTACCTTTTTACTTCTGCATGCACTATATGTCGGTTGAAAAGCATTAAGCATCTAAGGGACAAATATTTTGTTATCAGCCTTGTATTTCTTTTGTATCTTCAGCATGTAATAGAATTTTATTAAGCTTTTCTAAATTTGATCTTGAAAACTGCTTAATTTTATTTTAAAATTCAAAGACTGAATGTTTCTGTCTTACAGATGCATATTTATGGAAAGCTATCTCCATAAACCTTTACTTTTTAATTTTTTATTGATACTGTATGTTATTATTATATTTAGTGTTTTGCACCTGTACTTGGGACATGGAGTGTCTGATTTGACATATCAAAGTTACTAGGAGAATTTCCCCTCAATCACCACAATGGCATTGTTGTGCCCTTCTACAACTTTTTATAAAAGTGCCAGTGTGTTTTATATTACATGTACTTCAACATGCCAAGTGATTTCAAGTTTTCTGACATCTGTTTATTTTCAGAATGATGTGTTGGGGTCTTGTCAAAGGATCCTCTTTTCCACCCAAGTCCTGTTCCTCTCTCTGTAGCTGAGAAACGAGAGCAAACTGTTCGCCGTATCAATCGTTGGTTAGGATATGGATTTCTTACACGAGAAGATGATGCAGAAAATCCAGTCAAGAAGGCCTGGTTGGCAAAGATTGTTATAAACCTTGACCTAGCTGTACAAGTGAAACCTTCTCTTAGTGCTGAGGTGATTACACACTGATTACTGAATAAGTGAGTCCCCCAAAGTGCAACCCTCAAATATTGGACATTCTGTATCTAGTTAAATAAAACTGTAAGACAGGTAGACTTTTTTGGACGATGGAAGAGACGCAAAGCAATACATTTCTTATTTCCTGAAAACTGTTTTGATACTTTTGTCCAAATGTTAGCTGGTATACAAATCAAATGATTTTGATTTTGACGAGTAGCTTTGACTTCTCTGAAATGGGCACTTGTAACATTCTACATACAGATATCCAATGCTATGGGCATCTGCCCCCACGGGATTGCTTTGCTCCCCCCCCCCCTCACTTTCCCTCCAGAAAATTTGGTAAAGTGACATATTTTGTCCAATTTATAAACTTTTGTCCCCCATGGGACAAAATTGCCTTCTTGTTGTCCCCCATGACCAAAATCCTGGTGCCGTTACTGCACATATCACTCACAAATATTGTTAACGAAGTTGGTGAATAGGGAAATAGCATCTGTTTGTCTGTCCATCCGCATCTATTGTCCGTCCGGCCTAATATATTGCTCAGCTACTAGGGAACAAAAGATTGCTGCCCAGGAAAGGAATTCCAACTATTTTTATGAAAAGAAATTGATATGAAGGAGAACAAACGCATTCCAGACTTAAATAGCAGCAATTAAAGGATTTATTTTGGGATGAAAAAAAGTTGAATAATAGAACTGACAACTGAATGGAATTTAAAATGAAGTGTCTTGGAGTTGAATAGGAAACAACAATCAGGTTTCGGCTAGAATAGAGTGGAAACATAAAAGACTTATGATAAACTCCAAGTTAATCTGCAATGAATTTTCATTCTGATTTGGTAGATAGAACAGCCCTATTTGCTTTATAAGGGGAAAAGTTGAACATATTTTTATTGGAAGTGTCAGATTTAAGTTAAGGATTGGGGGTGGGGGTGGGAGGCTGGAGTGAGTGGAGGTTATAGTGAAGGTTGGAATAATGATGAGTTGGTTAAGAGTATATTTGGTAGATAAGTGGAGGGCAAAAGGTGGGTTGGTGTAGTAGGTGATTGGATGATGGTAGGTGAATGAGGGAGGGTAGGTGAATGGGGCATGTTGAGGAATAGAGGATGGTAGGTGAATAGAGGATGGTAGATGAAAAGATGGCAGGTGGGATGGCATGGGGGATAGGATGGGATGAAATGTGGGACAGGGTGGGATGGCATTTGGGACAGAGTGGCATACAGGACATGGTGGAATAGCATGTGGGACAGTGTGGCATGGCATGTGAAACAAGCCTTGTAGTGTCATAACATTTTTGACAGGTTGGGAAGGCATGTGGGGCAAGGTGGGATGGCATGGGGACAGTGTGTAATGACATGTAAGACAGGATGGTATGTTTTCTGGATATCAGGTGGGATGGCACATAGGATAGCATGTGGGATAAGATGGAATGGCCTGTAGGACAGGGTGGGATGGCACGTGGTACATGGAAGGATGGCATGGGGGACAGGGTAGGATGGTACAGGATGGGATGTGGGACAAGGTGGCATGGTATATGGGACAGGACAGGGAGGGATGGCATGTGGGACAAGGTGGCATGGTATATGGGACAGGGTGGCAAGGCATATGGTGAGATGTCATCTTGCATGATTGCAGGTGTGATAGCATACGGGTCATGTTGTGGAATGGTATCTAGATTTCATGTATGATTTCTGTAGGAAGGGATATAGGATGGGACATTATGCAGAACAGAGGTTGGGATGGCAGTTGTGACATAGGGTGGAAAGCAAGGGCATAGATCAATTTTGGGTGTGATAGTTTTTGTGGGAGGACTGCAATGGGAGCGCAAAGCACTCTCTGATGAGTGTGAGGTCCAGGGGTTGGCTTAAGGGCCCCTGGTGAGGTCCAGGGACAAAGTCCCGGTGGGGTTCAGATGGCAAAGCCACTCGAAGCTCCTGGAATATTCAATATGTTTGGGCTAAAATTGGCCCCAAAATAAGATAAAAACATGCTTAGGGTTTAAACACATTTACCTCTAAAAGTCATAGAAAACAGTAGTAGGCCGTACTCTTGGGGTAAAATTCGAATCAAAATAATTAAAAGTCATTCTTAATAACAAACAGGTTTATTCAATTGTATCTCACCTTGGCGGGCCTGGGTAAAATAATACCAGTCATTGCGGTGATGAGTAAATGCATCACTTGTCATAATAATTAACGCTGCATCTTGTATCTTTGCATGAAACACAAGAGCCTTTGGGTTGTTAAGTATCATTAGTTTAAGGTCACAGCAAGAAACTTCGGAAATCAGAATTTACAAAATCATATCACGTGATGCTAGTCAGGATCAGTGGTGTAGAGAGGATTTCCATATTGGTGGGGCAAGTAACAGAAATAAATCAATAGGATATAAACTATGGCCCCTGCCGACGAACGGTACTAATTTTGAACCGATAAAAATTTAATATTGAGGAATATTGGTGTGGCGATTGCCCCTTCTGCCCACCCTTTGGCTATGTCACTGGTCAGGATAACTATTGTATTGTGGTAATTGAGATGAAAGTATATATTTCCTTGATTTTTGATTAGTTTTGTGATATACGGTAATCGTTCCCAGTTTCTCAATGAAATAACAGAAGTGGCAAACAGCATTTATTTTAGTAATTAAAAATTTGGGGCGATATCATCGGCAAAGTGGCGGGATAATTGTACATACCATCCCCCTTTTAAATTAGTGGGGATATATCTACCCCCAATTTCCTCCCTCCCCATCTTCCTTCGTTCTCGTATCTACGCCCTTGGTGAAAAGCATGTTATTAGCGGGGAGGGGATTTGTATCGTTTGCGATGTCTGGTTTACATGAAATTTCATATCACAATTAATCACAAATCTACGTAGGTAGTGACTTCTTCTGATTGTAATCTCATCTGCAAAGAGGCATAGGTGCCAGTTTATCATCAACAGCAGTTCAAAAATATATAACCTTGGTACATAACTCTAGGATTGACCTAAGATCCAGAAAGTCAGAGCAGGGGTATGTTCATAATGGGGTAGTGGCTGTGTTTGAATACTAATTAGTTCATTTGTATGATAAAAGGGTTTTTACGTATTATGCTGAGGTAATGAATGTGTACAGTGTAGTATTAGACTGATTTAAACAAAAATAAATTTTGGATAAAAATGTTAAATATTGGTTTTTAAATCTTAAACTTGTTTAAGGAAACACTAGACAATGGAAGTTGTGCACAACATTTGGACCACTCTAGAAATTCATACCAGGTGCAATTGTGCTCATTTTTCAAACAAGTTTTGGAAGAAATGTGACCAAATATGAAAATGAATCAATGTAAATGAAAATAAATTTGATTGATTGAGAGAGTCAGATGTGATCTGATTTGAATCATACTGGGGAATTTCCAATCCATATTGTCATTTACTGTGTTAGCTATGCAAAGTTTGACCCAACATGCTATGTATGCACTGTATATGTATGTTTAGTTGTTTAGTATGTAGTCAATCTTAAGGAATATTTTTTAAGATGACTCTGACGTTGGTTTGTGATTGTCTACTCATTACAGATGTTTGGAGGTATTTTAAGCGGATGCAGCCGACCTGAACTACAATCGCTTGGTGAAAAGGCAGCCAACTACGAGGTATGTGACTCTCTTTTCTCAATCCCAGCTTCCTGGCTTTTAGTTCCCGTATTTCTCTCAGTCTCCCCCTATTTTTTTTCTTCCTGATTTAACCTCTCAGGCACAATTTGACCCTTGCTGTCATGTCACTGGTAAGCCCTCATCAAACAAACAAACTCTTTGAAGCTTTTTTTTTTTTCTTGTTTTTTTTTTTTTTTCTAACCATTCCTTACATAGCAAGGATATGAAGGATAATCCTTTTATTTACCAGAACCTCGACAAATTTTGTTCCCATCAAACAAGAAGAAAAATGTCTTTTTGTTGGCATCCTGCCTGCATATATCTATTGTAACAACAGCAGATTCTGCTGCAAAAAAATCTCTTGCCTTTAACCCTCTCAATTCTTAGAATACAAATTTAGCGACAACATAATGCATATATCAAAATCACTTGGCATTAGCTGTAGGACTCCCAAATCACTACCAAACTTCATGACATCCAGTATAATCTTGGAATGAAGTCTCCCCACTAGCAAAGGCGTAGGAAGCGGGGTGGCAGAGGGAGCAAACTGTCCCCCCCCTGAGCAAATTACATCTTCCCGGTTGCATGCCTCATGTCTAGTTGGGAGGTGATATTGGGAAATTATTAACATAAAATTGAAAAATGTGGTACAATTATTGGATATTTTGGTAACATTTCCTAAAAATTGGCCAAAATTTTCTGACAACTGGCCAAAATTTCCCAATAATTGACCAAAATTTCTCAAAACTGGCCACAACTTCCCAAAAATTGGCCAAATTTTCCCAAAATTGAAGACAATTTCCCTAAAATGAAGGAAAGTTTTTGAAAATTAAGGAAATATCACAGAAATTGAAGGGGTTTTCCCGATTTGCAACTTTTGATGGAAACTTAATTTACCAGTACAATTTTTCCACTTGTCACCCCGAGAGGTGCCCTTCCCCTGTCCACTAGGAGTTGACTCATAAATATGATGTTATAATTACATGCCTTAAGCTCAGACATACCCAGTTTTCACACACTTCTACCTTCTCAAAAGCAATACCCAACCATTTTTTCCCAAAAATCACACACCTCTCTGAGCAGTCATCCTTCTTCATTGGACTGTCTCTATTTCAGCAATGCAAGGAACTACCTCTTTTGAAACCCCATCACCATATTACAGCCTCTTAAACATTCATGCTCCAACCCAGAAAATTAACATTCGCAATGTTATTTTATTATGACCTAACCAAGACACCTGCCCCTCTTTTGTCAATCAGCCTTGACCTTCCTTCCCATTCTCACTGTGTCATCCCTTTTATTTTCCTGGTTTAATCATATCACAATAGTGGAATAAATGCTAGGGTGGTCCGTCCATGGATGACATCGTATGATTTGAGTGGACTGCATAAAAAGTGTGCTTATATACCTAAAAAATGTTGGTAACCATCATTCTCCTTCCATGCATCTTGCTGGTGTGAAATGTATTTAAAACCATCCATTAGCCAATCTTATTTCAGAAATCAAACAAACCTATTTTTGAATTAAGTTTACTATTCCCCCTACACCAGGTACAGTATTTACCTCGCGGGCTTGTATTGACTTCAGCCATCATTCCGCTGTCAAACCAAAGTGAATCTCAAATATCTGTAGTAGATGTGTATACAAAATTGAGCATATTAAGAATAAGATCTCTGTCTGGGTGGGGGTTGGAGCGTATTATGTGGGTGGGTGGGTGGGGTGGGTGGGTGGGTGGGCATACCATGTGGGTGGGTGGGTGGGTGGGTAGGTTGGTGTGCCAGATCGTGTGGGTGGGTGGGTGGGCGCGTATCGTGTGGGTAGGTTGGTGGGTGCGTATCGTGTGGGTGGATGGGTGGGCGGGTATCGTGTGGGTGGGCGTGTATCATGTGGGTGGGTGGGTTGGCGCGTATCGTGTGGGTGAGCGCATGGGTGAGTGTACCAAATATTGTGTCGCATGTACAGAGAAAACTGTACAAGCTTTCAAGTTGAAATTTCGTGAAAGGGTGTAGGGAGATGTAAACTTGTATCCCGCACAATTTGGTTTATATACCTCTAAGGTCAGAGGTCCAATTATTGAAGAAAAATACCAAATATTGTGTCGTGTGTACAGAAAAACTGACAAGCTATCATGTTGAAACTTGTGAGGGAGGGTGTAGGGTGATTTAAACTTATGTCCTGCACAATGTGAGTCATGTACTTTAAAGGTCAGAGGTCAAATATTTGATTTGAAATACCAAATTTTGTGTTGCCTGTACAGAGAAAACCTTGCAAGCTATCAAATTGAAACTTGGTGGGAGGGTATAAGGTTATGAGAAGGTTTTGGGGGGTTGCATGTTATGTAAATATCGTAAGTGCAAATGGGTTGTTACTAGGTGGGTTGATGAAGGACGATGTAAAGTTCTGTCTTGGAAAAGACGTGACATGTCACTTGTTATATCTTCTTTACTTGTACCCTTTAACCCCCAGTAGTTCTGCTTTGTTGTACTGACATATTGTATATACCCATCGACAGGAATTGACAGAATAAATATGGCCATCAACTGAATCAGATCTTGACTTTATTCTCATTAATATCTTGATGATCCTGGCACCTATCGACGATTCTAACATATAAAATCACTTGAAAGTCAGAGGTCAAATAATAAAGGTAAATTTTGTGCTGAATTTCGTTGGAAAAACGTTATTCCCATTTCATTGATCCTTGATGGTTTGTGTCAGTTTGTTACTTGGTGGGTTGGGGGAGGGTGATTCAAGGTTATGTCCCACACATACTGGGATATTTCTATTAAAGGTCAGAGGTCAAATGATCATTTGAAAATGGTAAATTTTGTGTTGCACTTTCTGGGATAACCATAAGTGATATTAGGTTGGTATTTGGTGGGTTGATGGAAGATAATATAGGGTTATGTACTGCATCAAAAGGATAGGTCAGAGGTTAAATAATGGATTTAAAATGGTAAATTTTGGTTGGTCGCCTTTTATGCATATACAGCAAGTGCAATTGGTTGTTACTTGATGGGTTGATGATAGATGATGAAAAGTTTTCTTGGGAAAGATGTGACATGTTGACATCAAAAGAGAGAGGGGTGGCATCCAATGGGTTCGGAACCATTTTCCTCCGTGACAGTTTTTTTCAATAGGGGGGTAACTTTTAAAATGTCAAAAAATTCGGGATCTGATTTATTCAATAGACTCAATCAGCCGTTTTTGCAAAGGAACAAAGTCTGAGAATAAGGTCAGGTCAGGTTTGCTTAATGGGTCAAAGTAGGGTGGTACAGGGTTATGTTCCACATATAACGGCTTATGCCAATTAAAAGGCCAGAGGTCAAATAATTGATTAGAATAGTACATTTTGTTTCAGGCTATAAGTGATATTAGGTTGGCACTTGTTAATGTACCTGTAATGTAACTTGGTGGGTTGGTGGAAGGTAATATGGTATTGTGTCTCGCACCTAATGGGAGATGTTGTTTTAAGGTCAAAGGTCAGAGGTCAAGTAATTGATATGAAATGATATATAGTATGTCATGTTTCCTGGAAAAACATTTGATCATTTTACAAATTATATATGTGGCAGAAACGATAAGGTCATCAACTCCATGGATTGCCATCTTGTTGAGACCTTTTTAAATGGGATAACCTTACATGCCACCTTCTCCTCCGGAAACTCCTTTCTCCCACCCTGGATACCCAGCCATGTTGGCATCCCTAGCAATGACAGGGCTGATGCAGCCGCTAAGCTTTCCCTCAGTCTCCTCCCTACCCCTTTTCCCAAAACCCTCTCTGACATCAAACCGCTTATCGCTTCCCTTGTTCGTGACCGCTGGCAAACCTAATGAAACTCCTAAATTGATAACAAACTCCATGTCATCCAGCCAGCAATTCCGATCAAACCCACCATCAACAACCTCTCTTGTATCAACAACCTTCATATTACCCGTCTTAGAATTGGTCACACCCACCTTGCTCACTCCCACCTCCTTATTGGCTCCCCCAACCCCTCTGCAACAATTGGCATTGCACCCTCACAATCCATCACGTTCTCCTTGCTTGCCCCCTATACAACCTTCTTAGAGCTTCCCTCGCTCCCCACAACTCATGACTTGTCCTTCTCCTTAAAAATTTGTTCCAGCAAATCATAGCCACAAACTTAATGTAGCAAATAATGAGATCACTTATATTAATTAAAATAACCACTCAACCACACAATAAGGACCTCATCTATTGCTAATTTGATACTCAACACCAACTTCTACAACAACTCAGGACCAACAAGAGAACGAATACAATGGAGCCATTGATAGGGGAAATTTGATCCTAATTAAAATCAGGTCGGGTCTGACTGTTTGAAATTTTAAGGAGCACAACAACTAATGTCAATTGCCGAGTTCTTCCAAAAAAATCCTCCGGATGAAATGTTTTTGTTTCAACCATGCACCTCCCCTCTCGATCACTGCTTTCTGACCTTTTGTTCTTGAATTTCTCTCATTCTCCCCCTGTTTCCTTTCCTTCCTACCTCTTGAATGATCTGACCTCTCAAGCACAATTTGACCCTCATTGTTGTGGTGCCGTTAAGCCTTTATCAAACAAAAAAACAAACTCCACAACTGGTGAATAAAATACCCATGGGCATCTTAACGCTAATATTTCAATGAAGTTCTATCATGGCATTATTAACTCAAACAAATAAACAAATTGTTATTTTTTTTTTTGCAGATTGTTGGATGTTTTGCATTGACAGAAATTTCACATGGCTCAAATTCAAGAGGAATGAGGACAACAGCCGTGTATGATCTAGATACCCAGGTGAGTGCACCTCATCAGTAGACAAGAGTGACTAACCAGTGTGGAACCTAGTGCTTTAAGCTTGGAAGAGGGTAGGGTGGGAACAGCAGGGGGACCCTCTGTTTGGAAGGGAGATTTGTTTCACTTTGTCTGATAGTGATAAGAAAATGTTGTATGTAACATATATTTTTGTTGAAATTTTTGCCCGACTGTCTTAGTCCCTGGGCCGTCAAGAAAATGCATGCACCACCTCTTGGTGAGGGCATACTAGAAGGGAAGGCTTTTGGGACAGGAACCCAGCTATTGGTTTGTTAGTTTAGGTATCATTTACCTGAATTACAGTTTCTTTTAGTAACAAGTGAATGTAAGAAAGTGATCAGATCTATGGATGAAAATATTCTTGGGTGAAGTAATTTAAACAATGCCCAAAAAGCAGTGATGTAGGTTTCCCCCTCCCGACCCACCTCTTCCTGCTCCATAGTAGTCTCAATAAAAGTAAATAGTTATTGCTTATTGTCCCCTCACCAACGAAGTTGGGATATAGCATCTTTACAGGTCATCCATCTGTTCGTCCACATCCATTGTCTGTCTGATCTCTGGCATTGTTTAGCTACTGTGAAAGGAAATTTATATAAAGGAGATTCTTGCTTTGAAAGAACTTACAACAAATGCATTCCTGACATGAATAGCAATTAAAATATTTGTTCTGGCATGAAAAGTCGAACAATAGAGGCTTAAAGGCTGACACCTGAAAAGAATTTGTAATTAAGCGTTTTGGACATAAGTCATTGCTTGAAAAAAGTGGAAACATAATAGACTTATGATAAACTCCAAATGAATTTGCATTGAGTTTTCATTCTGATTTGGTAGATAGATCAGCCCTATCTGGGAGAAAAATATCAAGTTGAGTATGTTTTTCTCGGGAGTGTCAGATTTAAGTTAAGGGTTAATGTTTTTTTGTTTATGTAAATTATTAGGGGGTAATGAGGCGGAAGTTGTGGGGAAATGGAGGGAGTGAAGGTTTGAATGATGAGTTAATTAAGTACATTTGGTAGATGAGTGGGTGGCAAAGGTGGGTAGGGGTGGGTTAGGATGGTCGGTGAATGGAGGATGGTAGGTGAATGGAGGATGGTAGATAAATGGATGATGGTAGTTGAATGAAGCGTGTAAGGTTAATAGAGTTGAGGAGATGGAGTTAGAGAAAAGAATGTTGGGTGGAAAATGACATAATGATTGGTAGATATAGGAATTGAGATGAGGGTGGAAAGGCATGGGGGACAGAGTGGGATGGCATTGGAACAGGGAGGGATGGTGTGTGGGACAGGGTTGCATGGCATGCGGGACAGGGTGGGATGGCATATGATGGAATGTCATATGGATTTCAGGTGGGATAGCATGTGGAACAGGGTGGAATGGTATGTGTGACAGGAAGGGATGGTATGTTGGACAGAGAGGGATGGCATACGCAGCAGAGAGGATGGCATATGGGACAGGGATGGATGGCGTGTGGGACCGGGTTGCATAATATGTGGGACAGGGTATCTTGTGGTGGAATGTCATCTGCATTTTAGTTATGATGGCATGTGGGATAGGATGGAATGGCCTGTGGGACAGGGTGGAATAACACGTGGTACAGGGAGAAATGGTATATGGGACAGGGACGGATGACATATGCGACAGGGAGGGATGGCATATCGGACAGGGAGGGACGGCATATCATATAGCATTGCATAGTATGTGGGACAGGGTGTCTTGGTATGTGGTGGAATGTCATCTGGATTTCAGGTGTGATGGCATGTGGGATAGGATGGAATGGCCTGTGTGATAGGGTGGAATGGCACGTGGTGCAGGATGGAATGGCACATGGCACAGGGAGGAATGGCATGTGGAAGGGGTGGCATGGTATGTAGGACAGGGTGGTAAGGGATATCATCTTGACTGCAGGTGTGATGGCATATGGGTCATGTGGTAAAATGCCATCTGGATTTCATGTATGATTTCCTCTAGGGAGGGATGTAGGATGGGATAGCATGTGGAACAGAGGGTGGGATGGCATGTGGGACAGAGGTGGAAAGCATGTTATTAGTGATTTGTATTGTTTGCGATGTCTGGTTTTATTATTATATATTTTATTGATTAATTTTGTAATGACATTTCCTTGCAGTATACGGAACAATTGATTATGCTCTGACTTACCTCGGTTTTGTTTTAAACAGGAATTCATCATTAACTCTCCTGATTTTGAAGCAGCAAAGTGTTGGGTTGGAAACCTGGATTAACTGCAACTCATACTATAGTCTATGCACAGCTTACAACACCTGATGGGGCCCATCATGGACTCAATGCCTTTGTTGTACCTGTTCGGGATCTCAAAACTCACCTTCCATTGCCTGGAGTAGTTATAGGTGATATGGGTGCTAAACTTGGCCTTAATGGAATGGACAATGGGTAAGCATGCTTTTTAAGTGGCTGCTCCTTTGGTCTTCCACCTCTTGTTGGCATCTCTTTCTCTACAAGATTTTCAGTCATCTATATTCAGATAACAGCCTCTATCATTTTAAAAAGAAAACATATATCAGTATATTATTTTTTAGTTTTGCATGTTGTAAAATACATAGTTGGCATTTTATGTTCTGAGGAAATGCCCAATTTTTCATTCTGAATATTAATAAGAAGGCAGGGCACAATCTTAAATTTTTCAAAATCACTATCTTCACAGTTGTATTTCCTAGTATATTCTTGCTTACATACGCAACAAGAATGTCATGTTAAATCAAAATCAGTGATATATCTGAGTTGGCAGAGAACAAATACTATTTCACCACAAAATCTTTTTAAGATGATACCTCATGACTTAAGTTTTCCTGTTCATGAATTTGTCAGTAAGCCCCGCCTCATTAATATTCATGACATCACTACCACAACATTAGAACATATGTACAGACCTATAGAACTGATATTCCTTCAATTTAAAATTGACGTAGGTCTTTCTACTTCTTGCAGGTTTGTTATGTTCAACAATGTGCGAATTCCAAGAGTTTATTTTGTAAATAATGTTGGAGACATCACTCCCAGTGGAAAGTATGTTAGCCCTTACAAGGTTAGTTTGTTATATTGTTTTAATAACCATTTGTAAATTTAGTGAAATTATTTTTTTTGAAGTGCTTTATGATGTTCATCTCTCTAGGACAATTTGTCCATCGCTGTTGTTTTGCCATTAAACATTACCAACCAACTAGCCTTGTACAAACTAAGAAGAAATATTGGAGGATTTTAAGGGTGTTTGGTTTTGGTTCTGATCCGATAGCATCAGGAACCTATGCGGTCATGATGGCCTGTGTGTGTATGTGTATGTGTGCATATATATATGTATGCATGTGTATATGTATGTATGCGTGTGTGGTTGGTACCGATTGGGGATACTCATTTGAATACACTCCCTAATCGGGGATACCCCGCAAATCATGATATCCCCATTCAGAAATCTCTACAAAATTCTACTAGCAATGCCCTCTTAACTTTTTAAAGCAGTATTACGATTATTATTACTTTTTAATGCAGCATTACGATTATTATGAGTACCTTCCCCAGTTTTCCGCTTATGAACATAACTTATGTTAAAAGTGTGTATGTGTGGGTGTGTGCATTTGTAGTTGGCAGCAATTGGCGATAATCATTGAATACACACTCATGAATCGTGGATGAAAAGTACAGTCCCCAGTTTGCATAAGAAAAACAGCTTCCCTGATTGGCACCATAAACACGTATGTGTGTGTGTGTATGTTTGTGACCAGCTCGTAAATGCGATATCTCAAAAACGATAAACAAAGATAGCCCATGGTCTGTAGATGTGTCCTATTGTTTTTAATAGTGATGTCATGCATATTAATGAGTAGGTTGAAGTATTCATATTTTAACAACTACATGTCTGGTATGTTTTATATGTGGTTTATTTATTATGTTAACTGGTGTGTAAATGTTCATGATGTAAAAATTTTGAATTTCATTAATATGCATAGTGGGTGGGGTCTATATGATTTTACTGAAAAGACCTTGTAAACACAGTATGTCAAGAATGGTAAACTGGATTCATGTCATATTTGGTACACAGATAGTCCATGGTCTGTAGATGTGCCCCATTGTTTTTGGTGGTGACATCATGCCTATTAATGAGTAGATGGGGCTTAATGTAAAAATCTTGAAATGTTCGTATTTTAACAAGCACATGTCTGTTTTTTTCTTCTTCATATTTGGTATGTTTATGATGTTAGCTGGTGTGTAGATGTTTATGATGTAAAATGTTGAATTTCATTAATATGCATAGTGGGCGGAGCTTATTATGATTTTGCTGAAAAGAGCTTGTAAACATGGTATCTGAAGAACTGCATACTAAATTCATTAATGGTACACAGATACCCATGGTCTGCAGATGTGCCGTATTGTTTTTGGTGGTTATATCGTGCATACTAATGAGTAGGCGGGGCCTAATATAAAAATCTTGAAGTGCTCTTATTTTGACAATCACATATCTGTTTTGTTTCATATTTGTTATAATAATGGTGGTAGCTAGTAGTAAGTGTTCATTGTATTCAAATGTCGAATTTCATTAATATGAGTAGTGGGTGGGGCTTTAAATGATTTTGTAAACAGAAAGCTTGTAAACATGAAATCTCATAAAAAAACTATGAACTGGATTCACGTCATGTTGATCCACAGATACGTAGCTCATGGTCTACAGATGTGCTCTAATGTTTTGGGGGATTTCATGCATATTAATAAGTGGGTGGGGCTTGAAGTGAAAATTTTAAAAAGTGATAAATGTCCCTTTTGCATCATATTGGGTATAATGATATTGTTGGTTATTGTGTACATGTTTATGTCAACAACAGATGTCATTAATATGCATGGTGGGCATGGCTTAATATGAAAGTGCTAAATGATGTAAACACCATACTGTGTCTCATGAACAGTATATCGGATTTATATTATGTGGAACACAGATGGGTCAAGGTCTGTACGATTGTTCTAATGTTGTGGTAGTAATGTCATGAATATTAATGAGTAGGCGGGGCTTACTGACAAATTCTTGAAATATAATAAATGAACAACCGTTTTTTCATCATACTTGCTATGATAATGTTGTAAATTATTGTACAAAGGCTATAGTGTTGTAACATTTTTATTGATTTACATGGTGTGTGTGACTTATGAATAAATATCGTGGAACAAATATTTCATGATATGCAATGACATGACAGTTAATACAAATTTTGCAAATCAATCAGCTTATGAAAAAAAGCATCAGAAATACAAAACCTTTTGGTTTCGGTTATCCATCTGATGATTAGATTTGTAACTTGGTGGACCCATGATGAGAGATCATCATGTTAAACAACTATTTATAGAAAGTTTGAGATTTCTAGAGATTACTCTAGACTCTAGAACTTTCTTACCTTCCTCACATCAATATCCTCAAAACCAACTTATAAAACTCTCAATTTTCTTAAAGTCCTTTCCAACACTGCATCGGGAGCAAATCGTCTCACTCTGCTCACTTTATATCGCTTTCTCCTTAGACACAAACTTAATTACAGCAGTTTCATCTATGACTATGCTCATAACCCTTGAAGACACATCGAGGTCATTGAAAATGAAACCCTGAGGATCTGCCTAGGGGCAATAAAAACCACTCCTATTACCAGTTTACATGTGGAGGCCAAAGAACACCCCTTCCCTCTCAGAAGCACCAAAATCAGCCTTTTTTTCACTCTTCGCATCCTCACTGCAGCCGAGGAACCCTTGTTTCCATTCTATTCACTCTCCTTCATTCACAAGCCTCTTCAATCTCAACAAACATGTACCTCGACCTTTCAGGATTTGGGTAAAACTTCACCTTGTCAAAGTCATCATCGATATTTACTTAATAGCCAGGCATACCATTCCTCCTATGCCCACTTGGACTATGTTTTCCTCTCAAGTCTTCCTAGGCCTCGCTTCTAATATTAAAGCACTTTTTAAATCCATCTTTTTTTGTTCCAAACACTGTCAACTTAATAGACACTTCCACGACTATACTGTACCTTTTTTTTCACTGACGCTGTCTGTCCTAGCCTTAACATTTTCTTCAAGATTGCCAGATGGAGCTTCAATCTATTCTGCTGAGGCAAAAGCCATTCTCTTAGCCTTAAACTTCATTGAACTTTCTTTCCATTCTCATTTTGTCATTTTCTCTGACTTCAAATTGGTTCTTACAGGCATTCAAAACATGATCTGGTCTAATCCCTTAATCTTACGAATCTTGATCAAAATTAACCATCTCTAGGAAGAAATCATTTTCTTCTGGATCCCTAGCCATATCGGTATCCCTGGCAACGAAAGGACCATCACAGCAGCCAATAAAGCCTTGTCCAGACAAATAGCTACTATCCCTATTCCGCATTCTGATTTACGCCTTAATATTTCCAACTACCTGAAGAAAACGTGGCAAAACTCCTGGAATCTTGAGACCGTTAACAAACACCACACAATCAAGTCAAAAGTCGGTGTTGATACCCCCTTATACAGTCACCACCACAGAGAGGATGTTGTCTCCACCCGTGTATGTCTCGGTCATACTTTTCTCTTACACTCTTTTCAGGCTGTCCCAAACCTTTCTGTCTTAACTGCAATGGCAAACTTTAATCAAACACATCCTTTTATAACCTGTCTCTTATACTCCCATTTCAGAACAACTCAATTTCCATCTTGGATCTCTTCAAGAAAAATTCCTCCTTTGACGTCATTAGCTTCTTCGCAAAAGTAACTTATACCATGTTATATAACTTATCTTCCCATTCTCATTTTTGCTTCCATTCTCCTCTCCCTCTCATCTTCCTTACCATTCCTTTCTCCTTATCTCATCCCTTTCTTTTTTCTTTTAAAAAAACCTATTCTTAACTCTCTTGTAATTAGAACCTTGATTTTATAATTCCCTCTTGGCATATTTGACTTGTGACTACTGTTGCAGTGCCATTAAACCACAACAAACAAACGTTGTAATTGGCAAGCTCTGTTAATTTTCAAGTAACCTCTCAGTCATATGGAGTTATGGTTTTGATGTGATGTCATTAGGAATCTATGCAGTCAAATTGGCTTAGATGTGCCCCATTGGTTTTGGTGATTATTTTTATGAATATTGATAATTAGGGGAATTTCTACAAATGTTTATATATCCATAGTCATACATCTGATTTTAGTCAAGCTTTGTTGTAGTGGTGCTAGCATTGTCATTTTTGGCATCATATGAATTTGACCTTTGCAATATTCATGAGGAGGCAGGGTCTGATATGATTTTGATCGAGAAGGCTTGTAAACACAAGCTCTCATTACTCTTAATGCTTTGATCTAATTCAAATTTAACTGGTTGGTCACCTCATGAAAACCTTCAAGGTCACAGGGTGAAGTTTAGAATTTTACTGGTTTTACAACTATTTTTTCTTTAAACAATATTTTTTCTTTTAAAAAATAAAAAAAGTGCTATTCAAGATGCTATTTACAAAGGCACATTGGAACCTCAACACCCAGTAGCGTTCTTGTTTGTTATTCATTACTTTAGTACATAGGCTTCTGAAATTGTTACTCTCATATAAATGGACATGTATTTACTTCTTTCTCTGAATTGTAGACTGCTGCTGAACAGTTTGGTGCATCCCTTGGTGCTCTATCTGGCGGTCGTGTCGGGATCACAGCAAGCTGCTCTGGACAAGTGCGAAAGCCTATTACCATTGCAGTGCGTTACTCTGCCGTCAGAAGACAATTTGGTCCTGCTGCAGGCAAAGAAATACCAGTTTTAGAATACCAAATGCAAGTAGGTGTCATTTCAAATTCTGTCCTTTAGTCCAAGAGACGTGCTCTGTATATCACTGGCATGTAGAGCACCATCCAAGGTCATTCCTTTTCCAATGGTAGCATGTGCAATATGCAACATTATGTAATCATCTCAACTTCCATTAAGCTCAGTCATATACAAAAAGGACAGTTTTGTTATTTGATTAATCAAGTGTGTCACCCACTTATCTTTATGCTATGGGCTAAATACCTCAGGCCATGAAAATAGCTTGGATTGTAAAGTACAGGGCAGATTTTAAAATTGGTTGTTTTCCTCCCAATTCAAGAAGCAATACACTATTAATGATCTGTGAAATTGTCTATATGTGAAATATGATATAGGGCAGTCTGCTGTAGACTGAAGAAAACAATTAAAAGTTCTTTAGTAATTAACTATAAGATGACAAGTTCTGCAGAAGGAAGACAGTGTTCATAAGATAATCCTGTCAGCAGAAAGAAACATATTAAAATTTCTTTACATTTAAGTTCATATGAATAATGGTATATTTCACCTCATCTGCAATGCAGTGGCGCTAGGGCAAGGGACCATGGACTCTTTAACTTTTCTGGAATTTCCACTTTCTCAGGGAAACTCAATTTACTTTTCAGCAACATGACAAAAAATTAAGATGACAAAACTTGAAAGTATTCAAGGGAAACTCTCCAGCACTGCTACTGCAAGCAAATCACATTATACTTACATGCAATTATGATTATGCTTTATTTACAAAACCATATCCAAATTCATTTACATTTGTGCCTTAGTAAGTAGCATTATACAAGCGATCAGATTAGGGCCTAGCAGTATGGGGAGAAATTTGTCTGACATTTGTAGGTTTAATCCACCTGGTCTGCTTGTATAGCAGATCGTGTAGACATGCAATGATTTACAGGATCTTTATGTATAATGATTTATTGATTTACTGTAAGAAACCAAACCCTTTAAAGAATTTATTTCTCCTTGAATGTCCCCCTCCATTTTCCTTTCCTGCCCCATCCTATATAAGATTAGATATTGATCTGTTAAGGTTTTCAACATATTTCCTTTCCTTTATTTTTTGTTTTGATGTGTTCTTTCTTTGAAAGCAATGGCGACTTATTCCTTACATTGCAACAACCTATGCACTCCATTGCATGTCTGCTAGACTGTCAGACTACAGACAACAGTTTTTGAAGATGGGAGAATCAGAAAAAAAAGTAAGATTTACAACTATTTGAAAGCTTCAAATTGTTTAACTTTACAACTAAACACATTAAATACTGCATGCCAATAAGGGTTAAGTTTCCTATTATAGTGTTTAGTTTACAATGCCAAACACATTAAAGACTGCATGCCGAGTTAGGGTTAAGTTTCCTATTATAGTGTTTAGTTTACAATGCCAAACACATTAAAGACTGCATGCTGAGTTAGGGCTAAGTTGACTATTATAGTGTTTAGTTTACAATGCCAAACACATTAAAGACTGCATGCCGAGTTAGGGTTAAGTTTCCTATTATAGTGTTTAGTTTACAATGCCAAGCACATTAAAGACTGCATGCCGAGGTAGGGTTAAGTTTCCTTTTATTAAGTTTAGTTTACAATGCCAAACACATTAAAGACTGCATGCCGAGTTAGGGTTATGTTTTCTATTATAATGTTTAGTTTACAATGCCAAACACATTAAAGACTGCATGCCGAGTTGAGGCTAAGTTTCCTATTAGAATGTTTAGTTTACAATGCCAAACACATTAAAGATTGCATGCAGAGTTAGGGTTAAGTTTCCTATTATAGTGTTTAGTTTACAACGCCAAACACATTAAAGACTGCATGCCGAGTTAGGGTTATGTTTTCTATTATAATGTTTAGTTTACAATGCCAAACACATTAAAGACTGCATGCCGAGTTGAGGCTAAGTTTCCTATTAGAATGTTTAGTTTACAATGCCAAACACATTAAAGATTGCATGCCGAGGTAGGGTTAAATTTCCTATTATAGTGTTTAGTTTACAATGCCAAACACATTAAAGACTGCATGCCGAGTTAGGGTTAAGTTTCCTATTATGATGTTTAGTTTACAATGCCAAACACATTAAAGACTGCATGCCGAGTTAGGGATAAGTTTCCTATTATAGTGTTTAGTTTACAATGCCAAACACATTAAAGACTGCATGCCGAGTTAGGGCTGAGTTTCCTATTACAGTGTTTAGTTTACAATGCATTAAAGACTGCATGCCGAGGTAGGGTTAAGTTTCCTATTATAATGTTTAGTTTACAATGCCAAAAACATTAAAGACTGCATGCCAAAGTAGGGTTAAGTTTCATATTGTAATGTTTAGTTTACAATGCCAAACACACTAAAGACTGCATGCCGAGGTAGGGCTAAGTTTCCTATTATAGTGTTTAGTTTACAATGCCAAACACATTAAAGACTGCATGCTGAGGTAGGGTTAAGTTTCCTATTATAGTGTTTAGTTTACAATGCACATTAAAGACTGCATGCTGAGTTAGGGATAAGTTTCCTATTATAGTGTTTAGTTTACAATGCCAAACACATTAGAGACTCCATGCCAAAGTAGGGTTAAGTTTGATATTATAATGTAGTTTACAATGCCAAACACATTAAAGACTGCATGCCGAGTTAGGGCTAAGTTTCCTATTATAGTGTTTAGTTTACAATGCCAAAAACATTAGAGACTGCATGCCAAAGTAGGGTTAAGTTTCATATTATAATGTAGTTTACAATGCCA
Organism: Chiridota heheva; assembly: GCA_020152595.1. NCBI lineage: Eukaryota > Metazoa > Echinodermata > Holothuroidea > Apodida > Chiridotidae > Chiridota > Chiridota heheva. Next base: position 1,561,018 of record JAIGNY010000395.1, read on the forward strand.
AACACATTAAAGACTGCATGTCGAGTTAGGGCTAAGTTTCCTATTATCTTACCTTACCTAGTTGCTTCGTGCCAAGTGGCACATAAGGCCTCCACACAATGTTTCCACTCAGTCCTGCATTCTGCAGCAATCTTGGTTTCATTCCATGTTTTCCATCCTGCCTTGTTCCTTTCCTTTTCAATGGTTCTCCTCCAAGTCGTTTTGAGTCTCCGTCTTTTACGTTTTCCACCAGGTGCCCATCTTAGACCTGTCACACAGTCATCGTTTTGTTCGTGCCTTAATATGTGACCAATGAATTCCCATTTGCTTTGTCTGACATCATTGCTGAGGAGTTGGATATCAGCCCGTTGTGGTTATTCCTTGTTTGAAATTTTCCGTTGCAATCTAATGTTAAAGATTTTTTGTAGGCATTTGTGTTAGATAATGTCAATACGTTTTTCGTCACCTTTATTTATTTTCCAGGTTTCGCTTCCGTATAGGAGAACAGGCTTTACTAGGTTTTTGTGCAGCTTAATCTTTGTATAATTGCTAATACTGCTTGAGCTCCATACTTTTTTGAGTCTCACAATTGTACTTCTTGCTTTCTGTAATCTATTGTGTATATCACTTGATCCTCCTCCCTCTTTGGCCACTGTAGCACCCAGGTAGATAAAGCTGTCTACGTTGTCGACAATGTCTCCATTTACTGTAATATTGTGGTTGCTTCTTGTGTTGAATTTCATGATCTTGCACTTCTGTGTGTTAAATTTTAATCCGGCTCTCTTAGCCTCTTCTGCTAGCCTATGGTCTTTATATGCATATGCTGTTTGGTAGAGGATAGGAGAGCAATGTCATCTGCAAAGTCTAGGTCTTCAAGTTTGGATGTGAACTTCCATCAAATTCCTGTCTCACCATTCTGCATCGCTCTCCTCATCACCCAGTCTATGACAAGTAGGAACAGGAAACCTGACATTGGGCAGCCTTGTTTCACACCAGTGGTAACTGGAATCCAGTTTAGTAGTGTCATTTTGATCAATTACAGCACAGTTGAAACTGTCGTACATGCTGTCACAATGCTGACCAATTTGTTTGGTATTCCACAGTGCTTCATTATTAACCATATGGATTCTCTATGAACTGAGTCAAATGCCTTTTTAAAGTCTATGAAGTGTATATACAGTGGGGCTTGCTATCGTTGACCTGTTTAATGATGTTTCTCAGTATGAAGATTTGTTCAGTAGTTCCTTTACCTTTTCTGAACCCTGCTTGTTCCTTTCTCAGTTTGTTATCTGTTCCTTCACTAATCCGGTCGATGATGATTCCTAATAACTTACTAGCGATAGGTAATAGGGTTATGCCTCTTCAGTTTAGCATTCCTTTAGATCACCTTTCTGTGAAAGCTTGATGATTAGTCCTCTTTTCCATTTACTTGGGAATTTTCATGTAACCATACTTTGTCTAGTAGCTCTTTCAGTTTTATGGTTGTGAAATCAGTGTCTGCTTTGAGTAACTCTGCTGTGATACAATCAATTCCTGGTGCTTTGCCATTCTGGAGTCATTTGATGGCATCTTTTATTTCTGTCAGGCTTTGTGGGTTTGTGTCCATGTCTGTAATTTCTGCTTCCTCGTGTTCCATGACAATGGTGTCTGGTTTCTCCCTATTGAGCACCTCTTCAAAGTGCCCCCTCCATCTCTTTAGGGTTTCCTCTCTTCCACTTCTTACGTTTCCATCTTTGTTTTTCACTGCATACTCCCGTTTAATAGGTTTTTGTTGCTCAGGGTTTTCACTATTGTGTACAGTGTCTTCATTTGATGCGATCTTGCTGCATCTTCTGTCTGCTTGGCTATCTCATCTATCCATCTTCTTTTATCAGCTTTCATTTCTTTTTTAAGCTCTCTATCCTTCTGTTTGTAGTCATTCTTCAATTTGTCTTTCACCCTCTCCGACCTGGTGCCTTCTATTTTCTGTTTGATATCTTTTTTTTGTTCAACCAGTGTCCATGCTTCTGGTCCTATCCATGGTTTGCTTTTCTTTTTCTTGTAACCTAATACTTAAACTGCTGTCTCTGTAAATGCTTTTTCCATTATTTTTTCAGCCTTATTGAGTCCATCATCTGTTTCCTCACATTCAGAGGTGTATTCATCTTGCAGTGTCTGATATCTGTTTCTCAACTTTATGCTGAACTGGTCCTTAAACTTCTACAGACCTCAGTTTGTTTGTATCATAACTTTTCCTTCTGTTCACTTTGTAAAGTGGAGCTTTCTTTAACTTCAGATGTGTTGCAGTTCTGACTAAATGGTGGTCACTTGCTATGTCTGTAGGACTCTTGTATCTCTTACTGAGCTTCTGAACCTTCTGTTGACTAATGTGTGATTGATTTGGTTTGATATTAATCCATTGGGGGATACCCACGTTAGTTTGTGTATTTCTTTGTGTGGAAAAAGTGTGCCCGTGATGACGAGTTAATTTATGTTGCAGATATCACAGAGTCTTGTGCCATTGTTGTTTCACGTTCCTGCTCCATGTTTTCCCATTGCTTTCTTGTAATTTAGGTTATCACAGCCTACTTTTCAGTGCATTCATGTCCCCTGATATGATCAGCATGTCATGCTTGTGGACTCTGTCAATTTCACTTTGCAAGTCATCATAGAATGCATCTTTTAAGAGGTCCTCTGCATCTTCAGTGGGCCCGCATAGGCATGTATTATGGTCAGTTTTACATACTTTGAGTAGAATCTGGCTACTATTAGTCTGTCATTCACTGGCGTCCAATCTATGATGGATTTTGCAGCTTCACTGGTCATTATGATAGCTACTCCTTGGCAAGTGTATATTATCATTTCTACCAAAGTAGATGACAATTTTATCAGTGCAGAGTTCTAGCTTCCCTGATCCTGTCCAATGACTCACTTATCCCCATAATGTCAATATTGGTGTTTCTCATCTCTCTCACTGCTTGTGCAACTTTTCCTGCCTCATACAGGGTCCTCACATTCCAGTTGCCTAGACTAAGGTGGGATTTTGAATTTACTAGTGGTCTTTTCAGCTCCTAAGCTTCCTTTCGGCTTTCACCCTGAAGCGTCATACTTCCTCTAATCCGAGGTACTACAGCATCTCCAAGGTTAAATGGATTTACATTTGTATTTCTGGTTTCTGTAATCAAGGTTTGTTTTATGATGCTGGGTGATTGGCTCCGTGATCAAGCTCAACCTGGAGGACCAGGGTTTTCTGTCAGGGTTTCCGTCCCTTAGCCACATGTTCCAGTTATTGGAAGGTGCTGGATCCTCGCCTTTCACCACTGTCACTTAGCTGCAGTGTTGTGCACTGTGCGTTACCAGTGATTACTATCTGGGAGTGTGACATATGACTTGTTAGGCAGAGCCTTTGGATTGATGGTACGCATTTCTCAGTATTTGAAAGATAGTTCTTAGGTGGGACCAGAACTCCCCACTGAGACCTATCACCAACCTTAATTCCCAAGTTTCCTATTATAGTGTTTACTTAATATTCCGTATTTAACTTAATATGTGCTAATAAGCACCACCTCACATTTTCTTTGATATAACTCAATATTAATAAATTGTGTTTTTGGGCCAAAATGTCTTTATATATTAGGTAGAAACTTAGGCAGTGAAAATTTGCACTATTCTAGTTTTGTAAGTGCCCTCAGTACTTATTACGTCGAATACGGTCAATACAACACCATTTCTTTTTTTGTTTCTTGTTTTCTTTTAGGTGGCAATAGGCATGGATGGCATGATGTAAATTACCAAAAAATTACCAAGTTCTTGCAAAATTAAGAAGAACAAAATTATTAAAAGTTAAACTATGAATGCTTAATAATGATCCTAAGTGGTTGAGGGAAGTGTAAACATTACAAACACAAAGATTACTTCAGGAAGGAATATTTAAGGAACTAAAATCTTGACCAAAATTGAGTGTCACTTCCAGTAATAAGCAAGTATATTATGTGAGATTTGCCTGATATATAAGTGAGCATCAAATTTTGTAGGCATTTTGATTCATTTAAATAAATAAAATGTGTGAAATTGGATATTGATTTAGGTTTGATCCAAAATGGATTATGGAGTGTAAAGCTATGAGCATGCCGATGAGATGAAATGGATGATCTCATGTTGTTCTTCAAATTGTTATTGGAATCAACCTTTCAGAGATTTATAACTTAAACATTGTACTGACTATTTAAATGTGCTAGTGTTACACACAATGTTGATAACAAATAATATGCATAAATTTATATAGGAAATTTTGCTAAGGTCCCAAAACACTGAATAGTTTTGTGTAATCGTCTCCCAAACTGAAAGCTTTTTAAAGAGATTAATGTTAGCTGCGCAACCATCATAGCCCGGTGGTCGTTAAACCAATCTGGTATTATTATTCTGCTCTGATCCTCAGAGAGGGCGGCAGGTCTTTGGTATGACCCGCCTGGAAAACGAACCCATGACCTACCGGCTTAAAAATGGGTGCTCTGCTAACTGAGTTAACCAATTAATGTTACGCGTTTCTCTGTTTTAGCTTAACCTGGGAAAGGAAATTCACATCGTGTCATCATCCAGTAAACCACTTGCCAGTTGGCTTATAATGAAATGTGTCCAAGAGTGTCGGGAAGCCTGTGGAGGGCATGGATACCTATGGGGTAAAATGCAATTCATTGTTTATTTTGTGTAATCTTTTATATTTCAAAATCTTTCTGATTTTCCTTCATTTTTGGGAAGTTTTCTTCAATTTTTGGGAAGTTTCTTTCATTTTCAGGAAATTTTCTTATTTTGAAAAGTTTTCTTCAAATTTTGGGAAATTTCTGTCATTTTCTTCAATGTTCATAAATTTTTCTTAATTTTTTGGAAGTTTGTTTTTTAATTTTTGGGAAATAATCTTCATTTTTTTTAAGTTTTATCAATTTTTTGGAAATGTCTTTCATTTTGGGACATTTTTTAAAGGTTTTTTCAATTTTCTATTGATCAGTTTTATTAGACATGATCTGTTGTTCAGTCTTTTGCAACAGTAATTGGTAATCTTTCTTATGATTTGCAAAAAGTGGGGTGCCCCTTGCCCCCTCTCCCACCAACTCCCCCTGCTCTTCTTGCTCCACGGCCCATGAAGATGGTTCATATGATGGTATAGGCCTATGAAAAATTAACATAACAAACACTTCAAGTTGTACCTTACCTTCCATGCTATAGATATGCAATCTGGTCGAATGACCTGATTCTAATGCACTTCTAAGCGACCTTAAAAACATACTTACCAGCCCAGCCCTGACCTCCACAATACCTCTAATATCCCTCACTTCTTTTCAGCGCATTTTTTTTACAACATCACTGAAACTGGCAAGAGGTCAACATCACCACAGGGTAAATGGGGAGTAGGCTTCAGCCAGCTCTAAGGAGCTACAGTCTTTACAAGAGAGCCTATATATTCTTTTACGTTACTATCATTTTGTGAGTTCGTATTTCTTGCATATAATTAAGACAAAGTTTTCAATTTATGAGCTTGATGATGAGACCCTTAGGGGGTCTGCCTGGCGTCCTCTTTTCAGGAAAATTCACCTTTTTTTTTATCTCCACAGACACCCAAGCTCACAGTGATTTGTGTTTTCCACGCTACCCCTGCGCTTTAAAGTGTTTACATTTCATGCTTTTTCTCGGGTTTTAAAATTTTTCAGATATAAGTTTATCTCATTATTTTTTCAGGTGTACTAAATTGCTGTGGCTTGCCTTACACTATGTTTGATGTCTTCTGCACTTCCGTCTCGCCCGCGTAAGGGCTGTAAGTACATTCCCCATAGGGAGCTTTGGTGTAAGTATATATATATATATATATTTTGTACTTTCAAATGCCAAACTTTCCACGCTACCTCTGCGCTTTTAAAATTTTTACATTTCGTGCTTTTTCTCGGGTTTTAAATTTTTTTAGATATAAGTTTATCTCAGTATTTTTTCAGGTGTACTAAATTGCTGTGGCTTGCCTCACACTATGTCTGACGTCTTCTGCAGTTCCGTCTTGCCCGCGTAAGGGTCGTAATTACATCCCCCACAGGGGAGCTTTGGTGTAAGTTTTTATATATATTTTGTACTTTCAAATGCCAAGAGGCAATATATATGTATGTATGTATGTATGTATGTATGTATGTATGTATGTATGTATGTATGTATGTATGTATGTATGTATGTATGTATGTATGTATGTATGTATGTATATATATATATATATGTATATATATATATATATATATATATATATATATATATATATATATATATATATATATATATATATATATATATATATATATATATATATATATATATATAAATCAATATAGTGACCCCCCCTTTCCTTCCACGGGCCCCAATTTGACAGCTGTTCTACAGCTGTTCTACAGCTATTCTACAGCTGTGTGAACTGCTTTAGTAAGATTTTGTCGTTGAACGTCATGTTACCGCTAAATTTTCACCAGTATCATGCATACGGAGAACAGGTCCCCAGCGACTGGGATCAAGTTGTGTGGTCGGAGCATAGACTCCACCGTGACCGGCATTGTCAAAGAGTGGCCGAGAGGGCGGAAAAGCGAGGCCAGACAGACCGTCATCATCTTCTTCCCCTTCGCCACCACCGCTGCCGAAGTCCAATCTGCAGCACCCTCCTGGGAGGCGAGAGCAGGGCGCCTGATGACGAGCCTCCGCAGTTGAGTAGCGGTACCCTCACGGGTACGCCTTTTGCGCCGGATGCTGTGGCAGAGCCCAGCACTTTCCAAGCTTCCGTCCCTAGGTACCGACCTCTCCTATGTGAGGCAGGCCCCCGGACGAGGAACAGGGAGTGGGAACAAGAGAGGACAGAGTCAATGATACCAGTCCTCCTAACTCTTTTCTTCTTCTTTCACAACCTCCCCTGAGCCCAGGCAGAGGCAAAGGAAGTGACGTAGGGGAAATCCCCTAGAGGATTCCTCCTTCATGGACACACTCAAGCAGACACTTGAGACTTTGGTGTCCCAGGCTATGGAGCAGAGGCTACCGCCTCCTGCACCTTGCCGCCCAGCAGCTGCCGCTGCCAAGGCGTGGCATCCCCCTGACCCTGAGGTCTTGAAAGAGGATGCCCTCGACATCTATCCCTCTGGGGAAGATGTCAACTATATGGACATTCTGGACCCTCCTGTGGAGCCTCCCGACACTCCCAGGGCACCGGACCACCCCCAGAATGGGGGATTCCTCCTGCTGCCCCTGTTCAAGTCATCCTCAGTGCCACCCCGCTGACGCAGGTTCCACTGGATATGACCCCCATACCCTACCGGGTACTGGATAAGGTCCTCTTCCCACTGCCCTCTCCGGTGGACCCCCTGTTACAGGGGGAGCGGGTCCTCAGCTCCTAGATTTCCTAGCATGGGAGATTAAGCTAAATGTAGTAGAAGCCCCGCTCGTAGAGACGGGTGCACAGTCTCAGCGCCACTCAGGCCACTCGCATCCAGCCAGCTGCCTATCAGGCGCTCGTATGCACCCCTTGATCCCAGAAGGAGTATGGCAACTCCTCCGCCAGCCCACGAGCGGCACCCCAGCAGTGTCTGGCTCTGCGGCCAGGACCAAGAAGTTTCTTGACCCTGCAGTCCAGTGTAGGGATGAGTCCCTCATAGCTGCTGACCTGGCTATACAGCAGGGCTTTAAGTACCAAGCTCTCGCTGTATGGGTGACTGAGGGGTTGGACTTAGTCCTGCGCAGACATCTGTTGGCTGATATCATCCCGACGATCGCACCTTTGTTAGCCGGACTCTTGGATTTGCCTGACGCAACAGTCGACCAACTTGCCTCTCTAAAAAGGTGGTCATAAAGAGGCGCGAGAATGTTCTCCCTCTCCTTGGACTTTCTAAAGCCACACAAGTGGACCTCGGCGGTTGCCAATGGAAGGCCTCGACCTCTTCGCAGGTTGCTTCCAAGATGTCCTGTCATGCCAGGACGGCCGACAGGATGATCTTAGGAAGACCAAGAAGCTGCTGGCAAAGGCAAAGCCTTTGTCTTCTCCCCCTTCGTCGCCGCTTCCAGTCTCTTCCATTTTTTGTTTCTCTGACAGTATCTAAGCGGAGGGCCAGACTTCCCAGGCCAAAACTTGCAAATTTGAGGCTGTATTTCTTTGATTGTTCACAATTTTGCCAGAATTTTGCTGTTAATATGGGATTGGGGGGGCCATGGCCCCGTGGCCCCCCCTCTGGCTACCCCAGTGGCAGGCTTCCCATCGTTGTCGTATGATGGCAGCAAGGCCCGAAACAGCCTCTTCCTCTCACCAGGAGTCCACTCCGTGGACGAGCAGAGTGAACTTGGCAGAGAACAGTCGGCGCTTCTTCCCCTCTGCATGGCTGCTTCTTTACCAGGGTGGGGATAGGGCAAGGGGCAGAGCTTTTGACCCATCCCAAGTCCCCGCTGATGGGCAGTCAGGTCAAGGGGCGTTTGGGGAAATTCTCCAAGGCATGGGAGAAAGTAACCACAGACAAGTGGTAGCTGAGAACCATTTGGCAGAACTACCATCTGGAGTTCACAACCTCTCGCCTGAGGAGGTCTTTTGCCCCACCCCCACGCCTAGATTGGGCAACCACGTGAAGTTGTTGAGGACAGAGATTAGAGAGCTGTTGGCAAAGAATGCCATCACCTTCATCTCGAATCCACCCAGGAACTTCGTAATGTCCACGTTCTTCCTGGCCCCCAAGAAGGGGAACAAGTGGCGCCCAATTATCAATCTAAGACCTCTCAATGTGTTCATTTGGCCCTTAAAGTTCAAGATGGAGACACTTCACTCCATCCTCCCAAAGTTGACGAGGGGCCTGTGTGCCACCTCTGTCGACCTCGCAGACATGTATCTGCATGTGTTGATGCACGAGGAATACAAGCATTTTCTGTCATTCCAATTCGAGGGAGCCACTACACATTCAGGGTGTTACCCTTTGGGCTATCAACTGCCCCCAGGGTCTTCACCCAGATTACGAGGGTTCTAGAGGCCTTTCTACGAAAGCAAGACATCAAAATCTGTTTGTATCTAGATGACTGGCCTATCTTCGCAGAAGACCAGCCACCATGGCAGAACACATAAACGTGGTCATAGAGTGGCTCAGGACTTAGGGTGGGTTCCTTCCCAGATTCCCACTTTTCTGGGAGCAGTCCTGGATTTCACACAAGGTCCTATACGGCCGACAGAGGAATGAATCCTAGCCATGAAGGCAGAAGCCGACATCCTCCTCTCACAACCGGCGTTGCCGGCGAGAGCGTGGCTGGTATTCTTAGGATACCTAGCACATCAATATGTTGGAACTAGGGCAGTGCCCCAGGCTCTTGTTCACTACCTACCACAGGTACAGAACAAGAATGTTCTAATATGCACCGACAACACCACGGTAGTGGTGTATATCAACAGGCAGGGAGGCAGGAGATCCAGGAGACTCTTGATCTTCGCCAAGTCTCTTCTGTCTTGGTGCATGACAAACAAGGTCAGCCTTCAGGCAGTCCACCTGCCAGGCAAGGAATCACGATCACAGATCTGTTATCTTACTTTCAAGGAGCCCCCACAGAATGAGCCCTTTCTTCCGCAGGTGGCAGAGGCGATCTGGATGACCTTCGGTCTTCTGGACATAGATCTGTTTGCGTCCATAGACAACCACAAGCTAACAACTTATTGCGATCTGACCCCAGACTCGGAGTCTGGAGAGTTGACGCATTGACGATCAAGTGGACCCACTTTGTGGGCTTCACCTTCCCACCATTCACGCTGGTACCAAAAGTACTGGGCAAGGTGCATACGATCAGTGTCACATGTTGCTTCTGGTAGCTCCCAATTAGCCCGGCCAACTGTGGTTTCCTCAGTTGCTCAATCTTATCAAAGGTGTCCGGTCAGGGATGACTTAGTCTTAATTCCTTGCTCCGGCGAACTGAACCACAATCTAAGAGCACTCCATTTGACTGTGTGGCCTCTATCCACGAATCCCTATAGTGTCGCAAGGCCTTTCGGAGGAAGCTACCTAAGTGGCAGCCCAAAGTCAGAAACCATCCACTTTGGGGATGTATTCTCCCAGACTCGGAATGTTCCGAGACTGGTGCCAGAATAGATCGGTTTCTTCGAATACGGCACCTCTTAGTGATGTAGCAGAATTCTTGTTGGGTCAGTGAATAAATCCATCAATACAGTCAAGGGGTTTCAGACAGCCATAGCAGCAATCCGCCAGGGCTTTCCAGATGGGGCGACCGTCACTGATGTGCAGCCTTTGGAAAGATTACTTAAAGGAATGTTCTTAAAAAGACCTTCAGTTCGGAATCTTGCTCCCCGTGGGACATGCAAGTGGTTCTCGAGATACTAGCACGGGCTCCATTTTGAGCCGCTATCTGAGTGTCCTTTTATTCTTTACTAACAAAATTCTGCCGCTGTTCTGGCAGTTTCTGTTTAGTTTAACTTTACAGGCGGTTTGTTCCCCTCATGTTTAACTAAACCGCTTTAGTCCTCTGACGAACCTTGTAAGTTTTCGCCATGATGTATTGGGCATTATTAACAGTTTGACTCTGTTCACTAACAGATTCTGTTAACATGCGTTTTCGGGTGACTAATCTATGTTCTGTTGACGTCTTGCCTCGGTTATTACTAACAGGTTGTTTCCTGTTCCTTTGTTATGACTAGGAGCTGTTTACTATTTTATAGTAGTTCCTATTCAGAGGTTGTTCGTCCTTAAGAGGATAAGGAATCTAGTCCTTTAAGTAGGATAAAACTAGTGCGAGTATTGGGGACCAGCCTTTAGAAAATTGGGCTTCGACCTGAACTCCCTTCCTTCCGATCCTCGATTACAATCTGATTGCATAGTTATAGCATGGAAGGTAAGGTATAACTTGAAGTAAATTTACCCCGCTTACCGTAGCGGGGATATTTACAAGCACTATACTTACCTTCCATGATTCTCGGCCTGCCTCCCCTCTCATTCAGGCCTCGGTGGAATGTTAAGTGAGGGATATTAGCGGTATTGTAGAGGTCAGGGCTGGGCTGGTATCTATGTTTGTAAGGTTGGTTAGAAGTGCGTTAGAATCAGGTCATTGGACAAGATTGCATATTTATAGCATGGAAGGTAAGTATAACTCTCTAAATATCCCCGCCACGCTTAGCAAGGTAGATTTAATAGACATGTGAAAAATAAACATAAGGAATTAATAGACATGCGGATATATCAAAAAATAAAAATAAATGATATGAAAAACATTAACACATTTGAAGCTTATTTTTTTTTTTATTTTTTTTTCTCTCTGTCATATAAGATAAACATGTCTAGCCCCTAAACTCATTCAAGTTTTCTTCTTTTTTCCCCAATATTTAGTTGCCCTGTTTCAAGTATAACATAGTTGCCTAGGAGACTACAGTAGATGTAATCCTTCACATAGACACTTAACAACAACAATATACACCAGAAGCAAGCAAGTTTTTTTTGCTTCTCCATATAAACACAAAAGATGGAAAAGAAAGTGTAAGGCCCCTTTCCTCAACACTTAATGCAATGATAAAAAAACAAAAAAACATTAACCAAGTCCAGTCATTGAAAAGAAAAACTATGGTAGATAGACTGTTGGAAAATAAATACAATAAATACCAAAGATGATAAATTTATATCAAGTGCACCAAGCCATGGCCCTCATTCTTTTTGAAAATCATCCAAACGATCATTTATTTTAGCAACATAGTACTCAGCCTAACCCAAAGAGAGTTAGTTTTCTTGATGAATTTCCATTACCATATCACTTCCTGTCATCTCTCAATAAATATTAGATTAGATAATGATTGTTTGTTTTCTATGTGGATTATTTCCATTGTTTTAGTAAATCAGCTGGGAACTCTCAGAGATGACTTTGACCCATGTTCCACTTTTGAAGGAGATAACAATGTCCTTATGCAACAGACCAGCAATGCATTGGTGGCTATTGCCCGCCAGATTGCTGGGGGTGAGTTGATTTTTATTCTAGTCATGTGAAATTCATATGTTTTGTTGGAGTTGTTACAACTGCCATATATTTCCATACATGGTGCAGAGTATTTGCAGTTCTTGCTCTGAAAGACCTATGTACGGCCGTAGCAACAACTTTTTTTTTCACTTTTATGCATTTGAAAATGTATCAATTTTTTTGTTTCGTTTTCATAATTTTTCATTACAAGTTTGTTTGTAATGGAAGCTAAGATATTTATCTTTGAGTAATGAAAGCTAAATTAGGAAATATTGGACAAAAATATGCAAATTAAGTAATTTTTGGCTAAATTGGGTCAAAAAATGGCAAATTTTTGCACAAGCATAATTTCTTGTCAATATTGAAAACATAGATTGATGTTACATATTTAGATTCTTTATAAAAAATTTCCTTTCCATTCATGCTAATCTAGAATTTTTAGAAAGAAAGAAAAGATGAAAAAACACCATAAATGGTTTTAGTCAAATGACCCATGAAAACTGCGACAGAAAAATTATAACACAGTAGTCACATTGAGACTCAAACCTGGTGCGCTCTCATGCTGGCAGTGTTCATATCCACTACACCAAATGATCATTAAAAATGTGGTGAAATTTAATTATTGTAGGAAAGGGTCCAAAAAAAGGGTAGGAGGGGGAGGGGGGGGGGCTGTATTTATATATCAAATGAAAGGAAATTGCAAGCACTTTCGAACAGTAGTTCAACGTACCATGTGCGATGTACAGTTTTGGTACCCTTTTTTTTTAAAGGAAAAACGGGTCAAAAATGGAGGAAATTCATTAAACTTTGAAAAAATTTCTCCAGAACAAAAAATTGCAGGTAGGAATTAAAAGATTAGACCAGAAATCAATAAAATCATGTCTTAGGATTTGCGTATTTGATTTTAAAGCAAAAATGTGGTCTTGAAGTTATTGTAAGATTTAAAAGGGAAAAAAACAAAAACAAAAAATTTGTGCCATTTTTTTTGCAATTTTTGAGTTTTACCCTTTTTCAAGCTACTTTTTCTCAAAATTATGTAATATGACCCCTTAAAAAAAAAAGTTACATTTTCTGAAAGAAATATTTCTGAGGGCTTTAAAGCTATACCAAGGATACTCCATAGGACTTTGGTAAAGTCCCAATTTTATTTTTGGAAAAAGGTGCAGTGGTTTGAAAACGGCAATAATATTGCCACGTGGTAGAGTAAGGGTCAAAGAATATTCTGTTCAAAATGCTGTTTCTGGTGAATATAAAATCTCTACATGTCCATGTAAATTTGTGTCTTACATTATTTTGAATGTTTATCCTTATCTTGCTCTTCTTTATTGCTTAAATTAGTTTGCACTGACCTTTGGTGATCATTTGAATAAAGTTTATTTATGTATTTTTAGAACAGCAACTACTACTGTCAAAATACATGGATAACGCAAGGAAAGATAATTCCCTTTCAGTAAAACCACATGAGAGGTGCAAATTACAAGCATGGCTAACTTACCACTTTCTTCCTTTTGCAGGTCGCAATATTGTATCTGCAACAGGTTGTTTAGAATTCCTGAATAAAATGTCATCCATTTCCAGTATGAAATTCACAGCAACTACTGAAGCTGAAGCTAGCAGTCCTGCCAGTAAGCACTTAGTGTCAGATTGTTTTGTTTGTTTTTTATATCTAGTTATCCATATAATTATTTTTAACTTGAATTTATTTTGCAATTAACATAATACTAAAATTTCTTTGTGAATTACAACTTTTAAACAATATTCAACGCTTCTCTCCCCTACCGTCTTTTTAGAAGCATAATTTTTCAGACATCTGTCAGTCATTCGCAACTTACCTGGTTTGGCACATATGACCTGACTGTTAAGGTGCCATTATACTGAAACAATTAAACAAACAAACTGAATACAACTCATACAGGAAAGTTAAAACTTGTTGATTTTTAACATGATGAATAATTGCCCAAAAATGGAATAGACTCCAAATAAAACTTTTAAAAAACATTATAAAAATATCTGATATGACAAAAATAAAAGCAATCGATTCTTCTTGTATTGTCATGGGTTGAGCTATAACATCATTGATGTCTAGTTTAACTTCAACACCATTAGTTACTATAACTTCTTTGCAATACCACAAGACTAACACTTCTCTTTGCACTTAGATCAAGCACCAAACAATTAACCATTCACAAATAACCTCTTTTGGCATATATAACTTTAAGCCAAACAAAAATGATTCTGCATGGAAAAAATGCTTCCTGCAACAACCTCAACACAGAGATGCTCCTCATGAAAATAATTACTACAATGTAAACAGAAATAGTGCTTTTTTTCAATGAATTTGTCTTTAAAAACATGAGAGAAAAATTGAAGACAGATATCCTGCATTTAAAATTCAATCCTTTTGCTGAAATGAGAAAAATAATCCTGCATACATGGCTGTCATATATTAACAAAATTATTCCCTTTCATCTCCATATCTACATTTTAGTAAATGCTAAATGGAAGTGACTGGTCCTATCAAATTATGTTTGGCATAACATCAAGGCCTAGCATAGTGATTCCTTGATATCTGACTTGAGGTAACCATTTATAAAAATTAAATAAACAAATTTCCCATATTTAAATGATATGATCATATTCCCACTTAAGGCAAACTCATTTTATTGATGAAATATTTAAAACACCATATTAAGATCTTTCATTCTTGTGTTTAAACTCTTTGCTGAGCACCTCTCTTCAATGAAGATAATGCTGTAACATTTCATCGGACATTGTATCTATTTCAGGCAGGGCTGGAAAGTGTCAAGTATTATCCATCTGCAAAACTGTTTGGTTGAAATTTTCATCAGTTTTTTGATACCTGCAACCATTGCTTCCTTCCACAAGTGGTAACTGCTTTTTCGCTGTTTCTATTAAATTTTATGTCAATGTTTCTCCATCCCTATAGCCCTGGTTGCTGCCTACAAGTGGTTGGTGGTCTATTTGCTGCAGCAGAGTGCACACAAGCTGCAGGCAGAATTGTCCACAGGGACTGATGGGTTCACAGCAAGAAACAACTGCCAGGTCTTTCATCTCCGGTCACTTTCACTCGCATTCATCGAGGTGAGATCATTCATATCTTGTGGATTTGTTCCTAATAATTTCATGTTTAGACTTAGTTAGATTCAAACTTTCTACAGAACAAACTCAAAATGCATATGTATGGGATCCAATTGCAAATATATATATAATTCAGTCTTGTAACAAACTTAGTTGGGGGAGTGGAAGTGAAGTTCATTCGAATGAACTTAAAGGTATATGGATGTGTGAAGGCAACATGAGCTAAATTGCTTTAAATTCTGTTAAAAACCATCACAGTAGCAAAACATTTCAACAATTTTGTTCAACATTGACTAATTTAACATGTTTTAAATCTCAGGCAGCAATTTGCATTTTTATGCAAATTTTGAGATGTATTACAGGGTGACCTTGGTGTTGATCTTTTGAAATTCCTTTGTTTGTTGAATGTCTATCAAAATTCTTTTGAAATGATGCAGCAAATTGTTACCAATAAGTTTCTGAGTCTTTGCCATGGCCCCAAAAATTCTAGCAAGATTAGCTTTACTGTCATTTTCAATGAGTAAGATTTAGGACAGAATTGCAAAAATATTAAAAAAAACTGGT
This sequence comes from Chiridota heheva, assembly GCA_020152595.1. Classification (NCBI taxonomy): domain Eukaryota; kingdom Metazoa; phylum Echinodermata; class Holothuroidea; order Apodida; family Chiridotidae; genus Chiridota; species Chiridota heheva. Next base: position 1,576,627 of record JAIGNY010000395.1, read on the forward strand.
CGCATTTCCAAAATTTTGATCGCCAAAATTGTTAAGCGGCTCACCAGTTTCAAAACCTGTTTTAAATTCTAATTTTGAACAAAGAAACCCTTTTCCTCCACCCCAGATTGTTTTCCTGCATGAATACTTTAGCTTTAGTCTTTAATGACAACTCTTTTTAAGTTAAACAGACAAAACAATTATCAAAAGTAAAGACTGATCGACAATGCAAAAAAATACAATCAATTTCCATCCGGAAAATGATCATAATTTTTCACACGGTCAATTTTTTGATCGCCAAGATTTAAGTTTTATTGCCATGGCGACCATGGTGACAGGAATTGTCAAAGGTTGATTGCTAGTGATTTGTGAGAGAAAAATTGGGCCCAGTTTGATTTCTATAAGTAATTTAAGCTTTTTCAGTGTTTTACTATGTGTAAATAATATTTGTTCTTTGTAATCATGGTTTGCATTTGGGATTATAAAACATTTTTGGATATTTGTAGTGATCATGAATATGGAATAGAACTCCAAACATGCACACTTCACTTTAAAGTACCTTTAGCTTAAACTTTCAGGTTGTATTTGGATACTGGATTCATGTCAAAAGAAATAATATGACAGCTGATATGCATTTTATGCCAGACATTCAGAATTAATACAAATATAATTGTTTGTTGTTTGTTTTGTATAGCACAAAAGTTCATTTCATTAATAGAAATAACCTGGTAATCTATATGCAGGATTTGCTCTTTAGATATGTGTTAGTCTTTTATTATGACAAAGCTGATTATTGCAGCTGTAAGTAAAGAAAAAGCAAACCAGTTTTGGGAGGTTGCTGGTCTTCATAGACTTTGTGATATAAAACATATTTTCAGTTTTAATCTGCAAATTGTGTGAGTTTTTTCATTATGTATTCAATATTTGAAATGATTAATTAAACTTATTTGATGTAATATTTGTTTCCAATGTTCTTAATGATATGATATGTTGCATTTTTTAACCCTTACTCTACCAGGGCTTTTAAAAAGCCACCCCAATTTTCGTAACTTTTTTTCATATTCATTTTTGACAACTTTCCTTTCATTTTCTTTCGTTACAAGTTTGGTTGGAATTGATGCTAAGATATTTATCTTTTGAATAATTAAAATCAATTTAGGAAATATTAGACAAAATTATGCAAATTAAGCAATTTTTGGCTAAATTTGGTCAACAAATGGTCAATCTTTGCAGAAGTATAACTTCTTGTCAGTATTGAAAACAGAGATTTGTGTTACATATTTAGATTCTTTTTGAAATTTCCTTTCCAATGATACTAATCTGTAATTTTTAGAAAGAAAGGAAAGATGAAAACACATCAAAAATGATAAAAGTCAAACAACCTAATTGATTAACAACCAAAATACATACATTGCTTCAATAGGTTGAAAGTAGTGTCCAGAAAGCTGCAGCAGAAAAATAAATACGCAGTGGTCACGGTGAGACTCGAACCTGGAGCGCTCACATGCTAGTCGCGCACATTTCCTCTGCACTACGTGGTCGTTCAGATCGGAGAGATGTAATATATTTTTATAGGATAGGTTCTAAATAGAGGGGGTATGCCTTTATTTATATATCAAATAAAAGGAAATTTCAAGCGCTTTCGAACGGCGGTTCAATGAAGCATGTGTGATGTAGGGTTTGGGTTACACGATTTTTGGAAAAAACGGTCAAAAATGGCAGAAATTCATGAAATCTTAAAGAAATTTCTCCAGAACAAAAGATTGCTCGTAGGGATTATAAAAATTAGACCAGAAATCACTACTATCATGTCTTAGGACTTACGTGTTTGATTTTGAAGCAAAAATGTGATCTTGAAGTTATTTTTGAGTTTTACCCTTTTCGATGTACTTTTTCTAAAAATTATGTAACATGACCCCTATGAAAAACTTTCATTTTGTAAAAGAAATATGCGAGTACTTTAAAATAAAACCAAGATTACTCCTATAGGACTGTGGTAAAGTCCCAATTTTATTTTTAGAAAATGGTGTTTGAAAACGGCGGTACTATTGCGCGTGGTAGAGTAAGGGTTAAAGCACTAGCTTCTGTACAAGAAGCAAAACCTATTATTAAACAATTACTCAAAGAATTTTTTTGTTTTCCTTATCATAAAGCTTACAACGCTAAGCTGGTTCAATGATTACTGGTTGGACCCATCCATCAAACCAGAACTTTCCTCAGTACTGAAGCAACTGTGCAGTCTCTATGGACTATGGTCACTAGAAAAACACATAGCAACCCTTTATGAAGGTTAGTTTAATCTAGCACATTATATTCTATTTCAAATTTCTTTCAGCGGATCCCAGAGTAAAAGTGAGTCTCAGAAAATGCATTGTAAAGTACTACTGCTGTGTCCTCACTTTATTCTTTCACAAATTAATATCTCAACTGCCAAGTTTTTTTACGGTATTTATTTTGAGTTCATACGCAGCAAGTTCCGTATTTATTTTGAGTTCATACGCAGCAAGTTCCGTATTTATTTTGGGTTCATACACAGCAAGTTTCGTATTTATTTTGAGTTCATACGCAGCAAGTCCCGTATTTATTTTGAGTTCATACGCAGCAAGTTCAGTATTTATTTTGGGTTCATATGCAGCAAGTTCCGTATTTATTTTGAGTTCATACGCAGCAAATTCCATATTTATTTTGGGTTTATACGCAGCAAGTTCCCATTCACATACATTAAATAAGGAAAATGGGGTGTTGATTGTAATGGAATACAGATTTATAAAACCAGAGGATTTTCAATTGTTTGTAATTTTCTTTCTGTCTTAAATGTTTTCCCTAGCATTTAAGTGTTTTCCTGATTTAGAGAAGGATTTGTTCATGAAATAATGCTATGAAACTATATGAAGTGAACTAATCAAGTACTTTAATATTGACACAGAAGCTTGCAAAGATATTTGTTGAGTTCCTAATTGTTGTTAGTTAAAGTTTAGTTTTATTGGTATATGTTAAAGTTATCTGTAATGTTTAAATCATAACACATTCAATACAACATGTTTTTTTTTAGGTGGGTTTTTATCAGGTGGAGCATCATCCAAGTTGATTCGCAGCACTATTTTGAGCCTTTGCTCCCAGCTGAAGAACAATGCCGTCTCATTGGTTGATGCCATTGCTCCTCCAGATTTTGTTCTTAACTCGCCAATTGGAAGCTCAGATGGAAAGGTGAGGAAATACAAGATGTCAAAGTTTTCATTTTTGATTCCAATGCGATAACATCAGGAACCTATGCAGTCGTTATGGCATGTGTGTGGGTGTATGCGTGTGTATGTACGTATGTGACAGCCTGCTCGTAAATGCGATATCTCAAGAATGGTTAAGTGGATTCATGTCATATGTAGTACACAGATAGCTCATGGTCTGTAGATGTGCCTTATTGTTTTTATGGTGATGTCATGCATATTAATGAGTAGGCAGGGCTAAATTTTGAAACCCTGAAATGTTCATATTTTAACAAGCACATGTCTGTTTTGTTTTCATATATGTTATAATGATGATGTTATCTAGTGTATATGTCTTCATTGTATAAAATCGTTGACTTTCATTAATATGCTTAGTGGGCGGGCAGAGCTTAATATGATTTTGTATACAAAAAGTTTGTAAAGATGATATCTCAAAAGCTATGAAGTGGATTCATGTCATGTGTGATACACAAGATAGCTCATGGTCTGCAGATGTGCCCTATTGTTTTTGGTGGTGATTTCGTGACATCAAATAATGTGACAGTTGATACAAAACTTGCAAATCAATGAAAAAAGCATTGGAACCAAAAAACCTTTTAGTTATGCTTAAAAAATAAGTTTAGTGGTGAAGCAAGCTCTATTATATGAAAGATGACTTTAATAGAAACAAAATGGTAAAGAACTACTATTAAGGAGATCTAGTAAGCCTGATTTAAGTTATTTCCACACGAACTAAAAACAGGTGAAGAAAGCATTCAATGATTATTAGGAAATACTTAAGTTTAAAGTTCTGTATCATTTGTGTAGAAATGAATTGAAATCAGACTAGTTGTGACATCACAGCCTCAGATTCTTCAGTCTTTATGTATTCTATTATACTTTTTCCTGAGATTTTGTGATTTGAATAACATTGTATATGTCAGGAAAGGAGTAAAAAAAAATCTAGTACGGGTAATTATAAATTACCACGTAAAGAAAGTTTGAGGAAAAATAATTCAAATCGTACAAAAGTTACATCAATTTTCTTCAAAATACATCAACAATTGTTCAAATACTGACTAAACTTAGAAGTGACATGATCATCAGTTCCAGGGACAGAAATTAAGGAAGAAATTTCAAGAATTACATTTGTCCCTTTTATGCATCACAAATTGTCATCTGTCATCTGAAAGATTTTCAAATTTCTTAGAATTCAATCTTTAAGTTTAATTACACGGTCTTCATATAAGTCATTTGTGTACTATATTTTTTCAGGTGTACCAAAGACTGCAAAATGCCATGTATCAAAATCCAGAGTGCTGGGACAGACCTTCCTGGTGGCAAGAATTGGTGAACACACCTATAGTAGGATCAAGGCAACAGGCCAGGCTCTGAGTATGCCAGTCTATTCATCCACAAAAGTGTGATACTATATTCTGCTATCAACATCATCAAAGATAGTTGATATATTTCTAGAAGTCAGAATTTCAGATTCCAATAATTTAATATGATGCATTGTTGATGGAAAATATTGGTAACGAAATTGTATCCATATTTACACTCAGTTTTATTTGTAACCTACGAAATTGTATGCTGTTATTAGCCTGAGCACTATCAAATCAATGGAAGATAGTTAATATAAGGTAAAGAGATCTTGTGAAGGAAACAAAATTAAGTTAAATAAAGCATCAAATTTCAATAGGAAAAGTTGATTTGTTTTTCATTCTATGCCGCTGGTAACTGTTTTGAATGATGGAAAACTGCTATAATTTTACATTTGCCAATCCATACTCGCCAGCTCACTTGAAGGGGATATGTAAGTGATTGTTCTTTAAGTTTAAAACCAAGAAAGATAAAGTCCAAAATGTATCAAATCTTTTCTCAGAAACAAAAGAAAAGATAACAATTTTTTGACTTATAAGATTGTAGTTTAAAAATATTTTTCTATCAACATTTAGAAGACTATCAGATTGAGACTCAGTTGCTTGTCTCTTGCAATTCACAATTAGTCATATCAAATGAAAGACATATTTGAGTTAGATTTTTTGTGTAGTCACTCTTTCATGAATAAATTCGATGAAAATGAGTAAGTTCACTTTACTCTGTTCTCGGTTTTTGCTCATTGAATGTTTTTGTAATATTCTTGAAAATGGTTTATTGCAGCATTTATGTGATAATATTAATTGACAGCAGAAAAAAATCAACGGGTACTCAGAGACACAGTTTGTCCAAGGCAAATAAAACAAGCCCCGGCCCTTTTTTTAATTGTTTTGAACGTTGACTTATTTAGTGGAAACTTGTCAGACTGTAGTACCTTATTGAATTATTTGTATGTGTACACATACTTTTTATGTTACACTTATAAGTGGGGATGTCCTCATTGAAGTAAGCATTGAAGCCCAATCAGTAGGTTTGCAAAACCTGGAAGTAACTATTTTCATTAAATGACGATTATACTGTGTTGATTATCCCCTCGCCAACAAAGTTGTGGAACAGGGTGGCTTTGCATGATAATAATAGTAATACTAATAACCATTTATTAAGTGCATAATGCACAGGCCTCTACGCACATAAAATAAAAAACCTAAGTTAAAGAAATGATATACGAATAACAAGTAAAATAACAAAATCAAGGTTCAAAAGTTGTTCCGAAGAAATGAGTTTTAAGTAAGGATTTAAAGTTGTTAAGTGT